>JAUTBW010121921.1:0-14608 GCA_032361425.1 Peltospira smaragdina | reverse complement strand
TATTATTATTATTATTATTATTATTATTATTATTATTATTATTATTATTATTATTATTATTATTATTATTATATTAAGATGTTTCAATGCTTTTAATATAAACATCTCAACAAATTCAACAGATATTTTCTGCATCAATATATATGGAAAGTGGTCTTTTCTGAATATTGTATTCTATAACAAAAGTTAAAAAATACCCAAGAATATCAAATAAAAAATATATACATGTGGTTCATTAATCGGAAATACCTATCCTACTCTAAGTCCTTAACCATATGCCTGACACAACATAACCGTGCACCAATGTGTTGAGTGTGTCATTAAATAAACATTTTGTTCCTTCCTTCCTTCCTATCCTACTGTAATGCTCTTACAGGTGGTTCAGTAATCGGAAATACTCTACGATATTCTACTGTAAGTGTAAGGCTTTCGTTAAACACTGGTGCCTGACGACTGTTGCACTAGCAGGTTTGTGATAGTCTCACCCACAAGGCCTTTCCACCATTCACTGGTTGTGATAGAAAGAAAAGCTGCACTTCTCCGCTGTCCTTTTCAACCTCTCGTCTTCCTTGAACGTCTTCCCACTCACTCTGATCCTTCATTGTTCAAGTTTGTGTTTGGTCAGATAGCTTTAATTCAGATTTATACAGCAGGTGTTCTCTTTTTTTTTACCTGAGTAGACAAACATTATTATTGGATCTCAGATGTTAAAGGGGACATTTCTGTTTTTATTTTATTGCTAAATTGTGCTTTAAATTAAAATTTATTAGAATTAGTATTATCATTATATGATGTAGAATTGTTAAACGATCTCTAAATTTTGTGTTTCAAATACTTGTATTGATTTGAATACATCTGCCCTATACCTTTATTTTTTCTTCTGAATATGAGTACAGGTATTATTTAGAAAAACAGCAGTAAGAACTAATTCATTATATGGACCCGGTACAGAGAAATCCTACGAAGGAGAGTAGTAGCATTAAAGGACATTCAGTGTAGTTTGTTTTATGTCATGAAACTGGAAAATAACTGTTTGTGCTAGGATTTCATTGTGTATATTATTTACACAGAATTGAGCAATAGCAGTTGTGATCTCAGGACATTTTCTTTCCTTAGCTGAAAACAAAACTGAAATCATTTCAGAAACGATAGTGATACTGGTGTGATACAAAGAGTAATAACTTTAACATATATGGGAAAGCTGATGATCACAAGTGCTAACTACAGCCAATTATGCATTTGTAAACTGCAGACCAGCAACCGAATGTATTACTTTCATGTTAAGCAGGACTTGCACTTTATTGTATAATGTTGCTTGTCTTAAAAAGCAAGCAGAAAAAAATAAAAAATTGAAATAGTTTTTTTGTGTCTTTTTTTTATTTTTTATTTTTTTTATTACTTCAGCTGAATGTAAAACATTACGGGTTTTGTGTACAGTCTGATTTTCTTAAAGGGGCGTTCTCACGATGCAACTTGTTATATCGACATGTCGCATGCGATATAGTTGTACCACGAGATCACCAGAATTGTTACTATTTTAGTTGTATGCGATAAGTTGCTTGGGAGTTGTAATGTTTAGAACATGTTCTACTTTCACACAACAAATTGTCAGCTCTTGACCAATCACAGCCATTAAAATGTTTATGTAAAACAAATTCTGTTAAAATTTTCGATTAAACATGACAACAGTAACACCAGCATCTCATCTTCACTGGAAGAATCCATGATTACATTGACAAGATTTAAATTTTATTCGCATGATTTCAAAATAATTATATGCACCACCAACAGCCATAAAACGTCAAATCGTTACAACTTTTGTCATATTGACAAATCGCATCGTGAGAGCACCCCTTAACAGCTTGATCACTATAAAATAATAGTATTGAATTTTTAAAGAAAATAATTTCGTGATATGAATAATTGTCCCTTCTCCTGTATTTGATTAGTTACCAACACCACCACCACCAAAAAAAAGCACCACCATTTGCTAAAGCTAAACAGTCATTATTTTAAAGTTGTTGATTTCCGACCATCATTTTGTGTACTGGTTTCACAGCAGAATCCTGCTGCTACAACTTTGGCTTCTACCACTTGTAATTTCAGTGATTGATTTAACAACATGAGTGATTTTATCAAAAGAACCCAACAGCCAATCTCCATTCATTCTAGGGAGTTGTAAACATTCATTAATTCATTCATCAACAGAAATACAGTATGAGCCGTCTGGAAACAGTCATGATAATTCACTGCAGAGGATTGATCTTAGACTGACCACTCATCAGCTAGTGCCACGCTGTGTCTCACTATGATCAAAAACAACACAGCACATAGGTTGCAGCATCACTGCATAATTTATTAAGGACAAAGCTATATTATTAAAATCACAGAAATATGATACAAGGCATAATGTTGCAATGCACCCAGGTTTTTACATACCCAAGAACATGCAGCATATATCTAGAATAATAAAAGTAATCCTTTGATAGTATGACAGTGATACCAAGAAGATGGTCCAGTTATCCAATACCCACTTAACTAGTGATTCTGTGAGCTAATTTTGATTTACTTTATTTATGAGCATCTCCTTTTCAAGATGATTATGAAAATCTGGCAATTGTATTAATTGGTTATATCAATGTCACTGAAATGGTTTTTAAAAGAACCTGTTGTTGGTCACATGGTTACCAAAAAAATTACCTGATAGTTTAAGATATGGTAACACAGTACCTTGATAGTTACTATATACAGGTCAGTTACCAGAAATATCCCAAATGTCATCAGACATAATTATCTTCAATACCCCAGAGTACCTAGATAGTCGTCTAATGCAAGCCACCATCAACATTCTGTCATCTGATATATGGTTACCATCCTTAGCACAGTAACTGACACACTCTTACCAAAATAACCCGGCATTGTTATTAATATGCAAAGATCATCTGATATTTACCATTAAAACCCCAATGGTTGTCTGAAATGGGCTTACCATTAACACCCAGTGGTTGTCTGACATAAGGATACCATTAACACCCCCAGTGGTTGTCTGATATATAGTTAATAATTAATACCCCAATGGTCATGTAATATGGTTACCATTAAATATCCAGTCGTCATGTGATCTAGTTACCATTTGTACCTCATTGGTTGTTTGGTAATTGGTTACCATAAATACTAGTAGTCCAGTGGTTCTCAAAACCAAACCAAATCTAAGCAGAAAGTGTGCTGTTTCAGTGACATTAAAATATAATCTTAAACACTTTCCCATGTGTAATAAAATCCACCATTTAAGCTGAATCAAAGGGGTTTATATGGTAAACTAAAAACATACAAGGTATTGTTAGACAAATACCCCTCAGTATCACTAACACAGTGGATAACATTTGGAAAGTGGAGAAACTGTGGAATGGGAAGTTTGAAGAATATTCATGGATACAGAGGATAAGGTCTATAATGACAAGGATTGTGTAAGCTATAAGTCTGTTTTATATGTGACAAATGCAATATTATTTACAAAATGTGATACAAAAGTGAATGATTATAAAATGAGGAACTACAGTATTACAGGTGTTAATTGGTCTTACATAAGGGTGTCTGGGATGTTAAAGTTTCACATCCTCTTAAAGTCTTTGGTTATTGGGAAGAAAAATTTGTATGCTGGATAATCATGTAAAATTGAAATGTTTATTTAAATTCTTTGTGTCTGAGCACGAATGACAAATATATTGTCAGTTTATGGTAAATAAAGGTTCACCTAAACTGATATATTGAAATAACATTCATCAATTTACAATTATATTACTGTGTTTTATTATGCTTATTATTTATATTAATATCATTAGATTAAACAAAAAATGGGAGATATAATTTTGTTTTGTTTGTATGGGTTTTTTAAGCTGTTACTGTGGTATGTATATATATCTTAAGGTTACTTCAACAATAAGCTAGAAAATTTTAATAATAAATAAAATCTATTTATATTATAATACAGTTTTAATTAAAAATAATATAACCCCTACAGGTTAAAGACTATCACATAAAATTTAATCCATTTAACATTTATGGACATATAACACTGTAAAAACTAATTTCAAGAAAACCTCAGAAATATTGAACATATTACATATTTAATATTTTCTTAAATATAACAACAAATTAACAATTCCATGCAGATAATTTTGTAAAATATAAGGCCTAGTACTACAATGTACTACTACTAATAATAATTTTAAAGCTCAAAATACTCTCATAAATAAACCCACCAAAATAATCAAATACACAAAGTCTATTCCTCACTTTGGTTCTATAAAACAATATTTCTAAGTGAAATAAATTACCTTTATTAATAAATCAACAGAAACAATATTCATTTAAGAATGCACTCAATACAATTTTATTCATGTTAACATTAAGGATCTATCATTCAGAAGAAAATTAAACATTGGTTACGGTACTAACAGGGGTTGATCTCGGACCAACATGACATCAGCTTTACACTGACACCACTGGGTTATGTTACCATACACTCCAACAAATAACGAATAATATTCAAACACCAGCATTTTAATTTGCCCTTTGTGGAAATACCCTGTGTCTTTGTGCATGGATGAACAATGCACAAACAACGTCAACTCCTTTGTAGTGAATATAGATATTTATATCATGGGTGTATCAAAATAGTTAACCAAAATGCACAATTTTAAGTTAATACTTGTATAAGCAAATTGACCTCTTGAATAAATATTGGTTAAAGAAAACACCACTTTTATACTTTGTCAAAGGAAGAGAACTATTTATATACACCAGTAATAATTAAAGTGGGAGTTTTAATGTGGTGTAATATTCATTTATTTAACAGTGTTCTCAATATATTTTTATCAACTGGTTCTGGGTACCGGTACTGATGAATGAACAAAATTATATGTAGATTTAACACATTTCCATTAATGGTTATATCGGCGTTGAAAAACATGTTAATTGGCTTACTTAATGGGGTTCAATTACAGATTAACCAAATGTCAGGCTGGTAGTTTCTCCACTAGGCTATCAAGGCTCCCTGGTAGAGATGTGAAAATGACCCCGTGGTTCACCAAAATTCATCTTAAGACTACCCGATACCAGACGTCACTGAACCAATGTTTATTTAATGATGCTCTCAATACGTTTATCAGTGGTATTTGTTTTGGATAGTCATGGGAAAAATCCCCACTGGATCGGCAAGAATTATTTCAGACCATCCAGTTTCCCCAATGATTTTCCTAACACTAAGGATTTTTAAAAAACTAAAATGTTTCCAACAGACATAACCGTTAATAATATGTAGTTATTCAGTGGGTTATTCAACACACCTTTTTATTTATTATTGGTAACCAAACCCATGAAAGTTGTGGCCTAAGATGCAAGTCTAAAAAAAATCTGTTAGATACTACATACTCCTCCATATTGGTTCTGACCCAGATCAAAATCTAAGGGTTAACACCACAATTTCTTCTAACTTACCACTCTCTATTAACAATTAGCCATTCTCATGGATAGACAGCATAGACATCTTATTTTTCTTTCTTTTTTAACAATGCACCCAAACACATTTCATTAATGATTTTATCAGCTTTGGAAATATTTTCATTAGAAAAGTCACTAGCATATACCTGGAAGGGATCAATTTCAGATTGAATGTCTGTCAGGCAGGCACATCTACAACTAGGCTATCGAGGCAACCTCGTAGATAGCTGAACTGTGCCTTGACACATGCTAGCCTTAAAGTAACATTGTCAATTTTACCATATTCTAACACTGGTTACTAATACAACATACAAGCACTACAGTACCTGAATTACACTTGTTAGCCTTCGCTATCAAGGGATATTGGCAGAAGCTAAATACAAATTTTGCCATTTTGTTAAGCGAGGTGGGTCTCCCTGTGAAAGAACATGTACTTACAACGTGTGTGAGACCTAGATAGTGATAGTAGCGTAATAAGTCTGGAGTGGAGTGTTCCAGTTAGACATAACATGACTGGATCGTCTTTTTTAAGTGTTTACATAATAAAAATATTCTCGACATTGTAACTTTAATTAGATGCAAGTTGAATAGATTAGTGGTAAAATGATGATAACCCAGCACATCATGGATAGTAGATTCTGATTCTGTGGTGCTTTCTCATGACCATCTGTTCAAAGCCAATATACCCATCAATAAAGTGTTGTTAAAATATCACTGTGTTTGATGTGTCTGTCCTCCCAGTAAACAAAATAAAACATACAACTTGGTATCAGCTGTTTATTCAAAATGGTGATGTAAAACCCAAAACAATTCAGGTTCTGATGAACGCTTAAAACAAGCTCATTGGTTATCTTTACAAAGGGTGTAGTAATTAAACGAGGCAGAAAAACTCCATGTAAAACAGCATGATGACCATACACTGACAGTTTACTATGCAAGTGAAATGCAACAGCAAGAAAAAATATACTTAACAAGGTTATTGCTATTGTCCCACATAATTATGCATTAATTTGGTTTTGTTTGTTTGAATAATGAACAAAGCAATATTATCACACATGCAAGTAACATGGTTGCCATAAAATGCATTAGCCAGAAGTAACAATAAACAGACTAATATTTAGGTGTTGTTTTTCTTTTCTTTTCAATGTGATAAGGCATAATGGATCTTATTGTGAATATCAGTATTATAATTAAAATTTCACCTTGCAACTGGTTATAAAAGCAATAAAGATGAAGCATGTTGTTTTCATTTAATGTTGCTCCTGATATCTGTCAATATTTTTTATGCCAGCTGTTAACTCCTGCAGCTGATTTTCGTTTAGTTCAATACTTCATCAAGGGGAGATCATGGTACTGGTATCAGATTGGTTTGAAATGCGCTTTTAACACTATTTTGTACAGATATCCATTTTTTGACTCTGATAATTGTTCTGGTGTTCAGATTCCATTATTTGATGAAGTGGTAAAGTTACAGTCAAATTTTCCATTAAAAAAAAAGTCATAAATAAAACAAACTTTCACACAAATGTCCCATTAATTAAATCAAATATGTGCATGTGCAACACACATAATATTCACACCCATGCATGCATACACACCCATGCATGCATGCACACACATCCTTGCATGCACACGCACATTAACATGTAATACATGATTAAATACAAAAGTGAACTGTCTGACAGCTGCCCAGCTTTATTTAACAAACGGATGAATACAAAGAGTAACACTGAACAACTCCATCATTTCACACCAACACAGGTAACACCTACACTACAGTGAGAACCAAACGTGCAATATTCAACTGGAATCACATCGTTAGCTATAATCTATTAAAGAACAGAAAATCAACAATCACAAAACAGATTAAATAAATAAATCATGGTATAATTTCTGTTAATATTTTCTCTAGTATCATTGGGGGGAAAATACATTGTAATCCTAATTACAGCCATTTGGTGATTGGTTTTCATTATTTTGGTAGCTAATATAAATAATTTATCTAATTTCGTAATAAAATGTAAATCTAATTGAACTGTAATATATAAAACTGACTAGAAAAGTGGTAAGCACATCTTTTCTGGGGTATAGAGTTAAAGCTGAAATATTACATGAAAAAAACTATAAATTTCTATACCTTTCTTTCTCAATAAAATATCTCTTAAAAAAAACCCCACCCATATAAAACATCTTTATCAACATAACATTACATGTAATGATTGGTATTAATCAATAAGAAAATGATTTTTAACTAATTAGGCCTGCCTTTTAATAATGCATATCCGTATGTAATTTTATCAAAAGCACTGATCACTGTAATGTCAGATCATATAATTATAGGAATCAACTTTAAAAACTGCTCATCCAGAAATTTTCAAAGCTGAACCATCACTGCAGTTATTATTAGTAATATAGTTTAAGATGGATTAACAACATCTCTGCTGTTTTACCTGGTGTTGTTTACACTGCATTCCAACTTATTTATTTTGATGACGTAAGTGGAAAATGTCATAATTCAATCTTAAAATGACCACTCAACTGCAAACTTAAAATAAAGGTAATGGCAGCATACGAGTATAATAAATTAAAAAAAACATTTGAAAGAAAAAGTAACAAAAAACTATTGTAATTTTTAACACTCTTTAGTTTTGTGTTTTAGTCCCAGAAAAGGCCAGATGCAGAACGGTTTATAAACCATTGAAGCAGAAAACAAAAAGACATTTCAGACATGACATACAGGTCCGAGGTTCGGTATTTTGTTTTTATCCACACACCTAATAATATGCAAATTCTATCACTTCATAACTATCATAACTTTAAATATGTACACTATGACAGACAGCATGCTAAAATACAGAATGAGAGGATTATTTACAACCATATATTTTTCTGATTATGCATCATGTACAAAACAAATGGGGTATAACAAAAATCACATTTCTGCACTACCCCTTCATGTTGTGAAGAGTAAACAAAGGTTTCAATCTGGTCACAGTATATATTCACATACACACAGTCCAATCTTAAACACACAATCTCTCCCCCACAAGATAACTATACTCAACAGATAAATAATTATAAATCACTCTGAATGAAAAACAAAGATATTATGTCCAAACCACATAGCCCGACTATGTGCAGCTGATATACGGCTATATAAATACTCACTGTGTCTTACAGTGTAAAACTGGCAGTTCATCATCACACTTGGTGTCAAAAATAATATTTGCTCTTTAATTCTTTTGATAAATTCAACAAGTTAAATTGTTGTAAACTACACTTGTACGTAAGTCAAATTTCCACATGAAGACTCACTATACAGTAATATAGTGTTTTGAGTTAATGTGCTCAAATGTTGGAGACGCACCATTGCCTTGTAACTCAGCTTTCATAACACTTATGTCAAAACGTAGACCTAATTTAATTACTTAAAATAGCAATGCTTTTAGAGTATGTGCATAAATGGGTACATATTTAGGTCTGTTTCAAAGATGGTGACCTAAATATATCACCATTTACATTCATGTTTGAAAAGCTTTCCTCATTTAAGTAAGTAAATTTTGTCTACATCTGACTTGAAGAGTAACAAGACCCAGACCCTATGAAGTGCAATTCTCCGTAACTCCACCATGAGCAAAAGGTTATTGTATTAAATACGTATTAATTTTGTCATAAGAGCTGATTAGTTTACAGGCTTATATATTAAAGGTAAAGGTAAAAGCAGTATAGTACTGCTTTATTTTGAACACAACTTTGCAGCATGAGAAAGAATTGACACTAAAGAGGACACTTTACAAATGGAACACTACAGGTGTAAGTTCAATTCTGCCTAGCATCAGGAATACTGCACACCTTATTGTTTGAAACGGACTAATGTGCAGTTCTCAAACTCAATGAAATGTCATCCTAAAACTACAAACATGGCAGTGTATTTTGATCCCAAAAGTAAAACTTGCTTTTTAAAGTTGAGGATGCAGACAAACAATTGAAATTTTTTGCATATTTACCAAACTATGTTGTAAATTGAAGGTGGAATTTTCATTCTATGACAGAGGAGGACAAAAATAACATTGTTAGAAAGAAATAACTGAATACTGAAACCAATTATTTAAAAAAAGAAATGCAAAAATACTGGGCACAGAAACTGAATATAAAGATATAGAAGAGCATTTAATTCTGAAGAAAAGGGATTTTTAGATATGGAAATAAAATCCACCATTATTTTATGTATGTGACAAATACTGGATAAGCTGTTAATGGTATATCATTATTCGGTAAAACATACTGTATTATGCTGTAATTAGAAAGTAATCCATTAATCAACATATGTCATGCCAAAAATTTAATTATGTGTATTACATAACTGTTTCATTCACCTTAAAAAAGCAGGATTTTAAATATTTAATATAAAACATGATGTGTGCCAAAAAAGAGAAAGGAAAATAGAAATTTGTATGTTAGATAAAATATATATCTTTAACTAAAACACTTCCAACAGTAACCAATTTGGGTCAAAGAAAGCTCATACTACTAATGTACAGACAATATATATAAAACAAATTTCAGTCTAATATAAAACATGGATGTTTTATATAAATATATGCAAATTAGAAACAATATTTTTTTATAAATAACAAAATAATTACTTTTATGCAATCATGGAAAATGTTTACAAAGTAGTTTCATAAAACTGCTAAACTGAAGTGTTGTACATAATTTTGTCAACATTGATTTTTTCACACGTAGCATCAACTGCAATATTCCATTTCTATAATATAAACATATGCATATAAAATTAACATCTGGAGAACATTTGCTTCATGCTGTAGTTCAACCAATCTGCCTAATACAAAAGAAATCATCACAGAAAAAGTCTTCAAAATGAATCAAGTAAATACTAAAGGACCTATAATTATTATTAATCCTGGAATTACTATTAACAGCAATTATCCAGAATGTTTCTAAATGAAAAACATAATAACCTCATTATGTTACTCACACGATATGTACCAACATATCCCACTACCAGTAAAAAAACATCAACTAGTTTTTTGGTTAACTTATTATTTCATATTATCACAAGACGAGAAAAAATACTAAAACGTTGTCCACCACAAAATGTTATAAAGTGATTTTAAAATTTAAAATATTTTTTAATGAGCACTATTTGTCTTAAAGCTGGTCTCGCTGGTTTGTGAACAAGTGCTGTCCTTCATGAATATTCATGAATGGACAAAAGGTTAATGTAAGGCAGACGAGTCATAATTATGTTCAGTAAACCCATGTCAGCTTCTGTCCAGTAGCCGTTTCAGTTCTTCGAAAATCTAAAAAACAAACACAACTCACATATGATCTGCCATATTTACCCTTTACAATAAAATTTTTTAATGGAAATGAATTGCCTGTTTATACAACTGGGAACTGGGTAACTCATTTATGTGTCCATATACTCTCAAGTTTCAGACATGCCTGCATGTGGACCCAGTCTCTGGCATGGCCAGTAGCTCGGTTCGACTTATACAACTACAAACTTAGATCCAAATCAATACAGAGTGAACCATCTTAAAAAAGACACTTAATAAACTGTAATTCCTTCTGAATTTACCCAATCCATTTCCCATTACTAAATTTTGATTTAGCACACACCTCTATACATCAGAAACCATATTCTTACATGGATACGCAGTTTTGAAGTTCAAATGTATAAGAATTGCCATATTATTTTATTTTTTAATGAATATTTCTACAAACGGAACACATAAAAAAAAAATCCAAAAAGAATTTATTTTGCTTTTTACAACAAATTAAGCTGTTACTGACAAAATAAAATAAAAATATAAAAAATATGATAAAAGTCTATAACTGAATAATCTAGGCTTGAAAGTAAATATTTTCAGTTCCATAATACAGTTATGCTATATACTTATACAAAAATTAGCAAACTGAGCTAAAAACTGAAAAGTTAAGCCATTTGGTCAGGAAGCAGATTATTATGAGCACACATGCCTTGATTTGAAGACACTGTCTTTTATTATTTTTTACATCAAGTAAGTTTGCTGACGACTATTATTGCTGACAAGTCCGGGTTGACTGTATATATTTATAAAATTATGCTAACTAATCTGTTTGGCCTTAAAGCAGATTACTGTGAGCACCCAGGCATTGATTTGAACACACTGGTCTACAACGAATACATTACTCTTGTTTTTCTTTTGTTTTTATATCAATCAAAACTGATAATGAAAATACAATCTTAGAAAGTTTGCCTAACAGCAATAAACTTTATAATAAAAAAAATTAAAAAATAAAAATAATAATAATAATAATAATAATAATAATAATAATAATAATAATAATAATAATAATAATTGCTGGAATATGTTTTTAACCTAGTATTAAACAGTAGTTAGATTTAACCTAGGGTTAGACACTTAAGTGAAGTTTAACAATAACCCAAGTAGTAGCCCATGTTTGTGTGCAGGAGCTTTCCTGTGCACACTCTCATAATATTTCTGATTGACAAGTTATTCTGCTGTATTATTTATCTCCCTTTTCTGCTTCACCTGCAATGTTTGGTGAGAAAAAGATTAATGCAGCATGTGAAAATAGCAGAGGAAAAAACTAAACTGTGGCTGTTGAAGGCAATCAGCAATATTTCAACTTTTTTAGCTAATGTATTTACTATATGGAATAAAATATAGTTTTCTGTCTCGTATATTTACTATATAATTATTTCAAAAAGTGTATTTACTATATGTAATAAAACAGGTTTTATCTATGTAATAAAATATGTTTTTACTATGTGTAATAAAATACAATTTTATCTAATGTATTTACTATGTGGGATAAACTAGGTTTTTAATCTAGAGTATTTACTATAATTATGTAAGAAAATGTTTTCTGTTTAGCATATTTTCTGCTGGGTATATGGAATAAAATACTCTCTAGAGTATTTACTCTATGTAATAAACTATGTTTTCTGTCTAGTATGTTTACTGTATGGAATAAAATATGTTTTCTGTTTAGTGTATTTACTGTATGAAATAAAATATGTTTTCAGTCTAGTGTACCGTATATACTATATGGAATAAAATGTTTTATATCTAGTGTATTAAATATGGAAGTGTTTGTGTTTCAGATTTTTGTTTCTCTAGTCAATGGGAGACCGGGAGTGAGTCAGCCCAGTCCGGTGCTACTGGTAAGTACGCTAACAGGTGATGTGGTGATTGCAGCATAGCGCAGTGGTGCAAAGTGCTCAGCTCAGGCACAGTGGGATTAAGATCAATCCCCACTAGTCAGCCACTTGTGTATTTTCAGGAAGTTGGTTACCACTTTTGATTTTTTTTTATAAAGAAAGAAAACCCTAATTAATAAATAAAATAAAACAATAAGTAATTATTACAGTAAAACGATTTGGGGGAAAGGGGTGGGTCTCTACTTTTCTGTCATAAATGTAGTATGCTTGATATTTAGATGCATTTACCAGTATCTAGGAAATAATGTAAATGATTCATATGTTCTAAATTGTACTTGCCATAATGCCAATAGATATGATAATACACTGGCCATACCAATAATTCACAGTAATTTTAAAGTTTTTAGTGGCCTGAGTCTGAATATCTTTGGCCGTGAACATCAAACCACTGTACTCTAGAAACCCTGCATGTTTATTTTTATCAAACAGATTGTGGTTGTCAAACAGCTACATCAAAGTGTAAATAACAGTAAATTATCACTTTATGAAAGTAATAAACTGGCACTTTGACTGAAAGGTGACAGCATTGCAATGGAAAATGCTAACTAATTCCTGTATTGTATCAAGTGGTAACCAATTTCTCCTGGAAATATGAATATTTTCAAATGGTATGAAAACACTGAAAACAGTAGGCGTTATTGTTCATAGCAGGTGGAACCACTTTTACTCATGAATATAAAATGCCTTCAAAAGTGGAGACAGCTCTTTCACGTGATGGCTTGGGGCATTAACAGTGGATATGGAAATTGTGTATTGTGTTACCAAAACATTGTCTGTATATTTGAGAAGTATTAATGCTTAAGTGGTGGTATGTTTATTTGCCAATTATTGGTCTTCACTATAAACAGCATTTATTTGTTTTTAATTTAAAAGTATAAATATCAAAACAATAACTTTGAATAAGAGGATGTCGTGTAAAATAACACATTCTGTAAAAGTCTGTTTTAAGTTAAGTTTATTCTGGCTGTGGTTCTGCCACAGTGTTTCCTGCTGTTGGAAAGTAAAATAAGTTCCAAATGTGGCCGTTTATTTCTGCATCATGGCAGGGCTATTGAATGATAATGGTTGGGTTTATAATCCAGTGTGGGCTGGACTGTTAAAGATACAGTACTGGTTTAATGCTGTAAAATTATAGTTATCTACTGAGATGGTAACCACATCAGTGTACATTGATACTTCTTCATGTCATAGGGCTTCTGCATATTGTATTCCTACTATCCCTTCTTGTGAATCCATAACTTGAGCTTCAATGTTTTTAATTTCTGTGTGCCTAATAGCTATTAAAAAAGTAAAATGTTTTTATTTACCACTTTTCCATTGCATAAATGTATAATGTTTCATAATACAACAAAAGGAGAAAACAATTCACTGCTAACATTTTGGTGGAATTAATAGCAGTCTGTAAACACAGTTTGTTGTTTCAATTTAATTACAATTGAACCATACATACAGATGTATTTAGCATAGACAGATGTTGCTTTATATTTGTCTATTTCAGGAATTTACCTCTGCTAAATATATCCGCCTGAGATTACAGAAGATACGCACACTGAACGCCGATTTGATGACTCTACAGAGGACGGACTACAAAGACATAGACCCATCGGTCACTAGAAGGGTACTGAGCTACTTTAACAACTTCACTGCATAGCGTGACTTTGTTAACAGCTTAACTTCATATAACTAATTTGTTAATAACTTAATTGCATATTGTCATGGATCACTGACCTGTTTAGATGATTCCGTTCCAGCCAGTGCCCCACGACTGGTATAACAAAGGCCGTGGTATGTGCTATCCTGTCTATGGGATAGTGCATATAAAAGATCCCTTGCTGCTAATCGGAAAGAGTA
>JAUTBW010121810.1:0-14611 GCA_032361425.1 Peltospira smaragdina | reverse complement strand
ACACACACACACTCACACACACACACACACACACACACACACACACACACACACACACACACACACACACACACCGGCTTCCACCCAGAGTGAATTTCTAATGACTCAGTGGATAGGTGTAAGGCCACTACACCCTCCTCTTTCTCACAACTACTAACTATTAACATCCTGTCCTGAACAGACGACTCAGGCTCCTGAGGTGTGTGGCGAGCACAAGCATGTATTTTATAACAGCTTTCTCTCAATGTACACGTAAACCAGGTTTAACATACTCTTACCGTAATTGCACTATAGTATCACTTATGCCACTAAAAACTAGCAAGAAGTACGCTATAGCTGAGATGTAGTACAAACACAAATTGCTTAAAAACATTTTAAATTTAACGATACATTCAGAACATTTGTATTAACGGTTATATTGACGTTGGAAACAAAAAGAATTAGAAAAATCTTAATGGATACCTGACAGGGATCGATCTCAGATCGTTCGCGCATAAGACGGGCGCTTTCTGCTTAAAAATTCCACTATTATAAGGCTTTTTTTAGGTCTACATTGCTGGTCCAGACAATATAATCTTATTACGGTTTCGTATAATTAGCGATTGTCTTTTATCATTATTTTAGAAGCGTTAATTTAAGTTTGAAATAAACTTTGATGTCATTAATGTTTTGTCCATAGTTTGAAATAATGTATCGTAATTAATTATTTCATTCTAAATCGTTCTTTTTTAACTTTCATTTTTGGTGCGAAAGTAAGAATTTCCCAGAAACCCACTGTCCATCCAAAATGGAGGACCTTGCGGTCGAAGTTTGTGGTGCTAATGGAATTTATTATAAGGTAATAGTGGATACATGGGGTCATTAATTCATTTGAACTTTATAGTCTATGAATAATGTAAAACCATTATATTCATGTATGGTTAAATACTGATCCTAGTTGGTCATTTGTACGTTTCGTAGGTCGACATTGCACACTTCAACAAAAGTAAAAAGTTTAAACCGGCGCGTGAATCGTAATTTCCCCCTACATAAGTAACATATCACTTCGAGGAATCTTTTCACATTGAAAATATGATACATTTAACTATCTAGCTTGTAAAAAAGATAGCACAGGATTCACATATACTCATAAACTTTGTTTAAAAATCAGCCTGTTTTAAACTAAAATATTTGCAGCCTCAATGAATGAAAAGTCAAACTGAGAAAAGACAAAACTGTCAAAAGCTGGTTAGAGTGTAATCTGCACCTTTTGTATATGTTTTATTGGATCATTCGAACATTAAACTTTTAACATAGATCATGGAATATATGACCATTATGATTTATTTTTTTTACTTTCTCTGACACCCAGAGAAATGTCTTTTGGTTTGGAAATGTCAGACTGTGAGTTGGATTTGTCTTGGCTAGATCATTATCGCTATTGTTAATTAATAATTGTAAGAAATTATATTTATGTTGACTCTGTAAATTGGTGCTGACAATAGAGATATAAGAATTTCTGTTTGAGCAACCTCTGCCAATGACTACTGTTCAAGTTTAAAATGGTTCAGATCAGTAGCATCACATTAGAAGGTACTCTTTAAAGTTGCGTTTGGCTATGCCTCGTTCCAGCCAGTACTCCACAACTGGTATATCAAAGGCTGTGGTATGTGTTATCCTGCCTATGGGATAGTGCATATAAAAGATCCCTTGCTGCTAATCGGAAAGAGTAGCCCATGAATGATGAAGTGGCGGCAGCAGGTTTCCTCTGTACCTATCTACAATGGTCATTAACCATATAACTGTACACCAATGTGTTGAGTGCATTGTTAAATAAAAACATTCCTCCCTTCCTTCCTTCCTTTAAAGTTACTATGTCGAATATTTTGTATTGTTTAATAACTAGAACAGTTAATCCAATTACCAAGTGTGTACAAATCACACCGTATAGTGCACTGCCAGAGCTTTCCCCAGAGCGCTTTTGTGTAGTGGGCCACTACGCCTTAGTCTACTATGTAAGCGCTTTGGGCAGTTTTGACTATATGTAAGTGCTTAATATCAAGTCATTTAAAACAATTACTACATTGTGTGAGTTTCACAGTCGCTGATCTCTGGCAAACAACTTGTAAAACTTTCATAAGTCGCACTATCTCCCCTAATTACTAAGATTTGCGCAAGATCACTAAAGTCAAAGTGCATAGACTAAAAATAACAATGGACCAGATCTCCGACACCCTATCATTTGTTAATTGGTTCTTTTATTATTGCACCAGATGTATGGACAGCAGCTTGCCACTCTTAACATAGAAATCACTAGTTATTTACACCTCATCCAAATTTTATTACCTTATTTGTTTATTGCCACATGCCATGCAAGTAAGTTTGCATTTACATTTGGAGCAAGACTGGTCTTCCGACGCATGCGCAGCCTTTACATAAAGTGTGTCGCTTACAGAATTCTTTAATAATAGTGTATTGTAGACCATTTAAAAAAAAATACCTCATTGATTTATATAATATGTCTTAACTAAAATAGACATATTTAATAGCATTAGCTTTCAAACAGCATTTAGGGCCTACACTTCGGAATTTTCCGACTAATCACGGAATAAGACAAAAATGTGACATACCTCACGCATACATTTATATAAGTAGGTTTTATTTTGCCGAATATTAATCTGTAAACTATCTTTTTCCTATATATTTTTTTCCTCCCCAAAAATTAGTGCCTGATGTGTCCGTTACTTCAGTAAAAACTATCAATTGTTTATTGATTGATTAATTAATTAATTAATTAATTAATTATTATTATTATAATAGCAGGTGCTTTGCCCACAAACAAATTCGCCTCCCAGACTGTTGTTGTTGTTCTTTTTTCTTCTTCTTCTACTACTACTTCTTATTATAACAATGTATATTAAAATAAGTTAGTTTTTTAATATCATAATCAAACTGCTAACCAATTACAATAAATATATTATTCCATTTTTGTGGAATGGTCTATATGAAAGTAACTATGATTGTCTTTTCTCAGATTTGCCTCAGTTTCCTAATGATATTATATCAAAAACACTCCAAACAATAAATTAATATATATATATATATATTTTTTTAATTCTTGGGAAAGGCTTGACTGCATTCACTATACTACTTGGTCAACAAAAACCCCCAAAACTTCAAAACTGGGCCAATATTAGGTACCCACTATGAAGTATGCGTTAGATGCTTTCTGTTCAAATAGACAAGCGATCACCTGATTTATTGCTTTCTGTTCAAATAGACAAGCGATACCTGATTTATTGTTTTTTTACATTGGTGTTGCAATTGGTTTCCTTGAAACATAGCATCTGCTTCATTAGGAAATGGTAGATTTCATTTACACTGTTTAAGTAAGCATTTGACAATAAAGGTGAATTTTGTAATAATATATAACTCGACCCAGTACTTTGAAATCAAACAGCTAATTTACTATTATGTGTTTCTGAAATTCTTAATTACTTTTGATTCCCACTGATGTGGATAATTTCATTTGGAGAAACATTGTTGGACATCTTTTTAGCACATTGACTGACATTAAATTTAAAGGTTGGTTTATCACATTTGTCACCTATTAAATGCATTTTTAACCTCAGATATACCATGTTACAAATGGAAATGTTACTACACTGCTAGTTTACAGATGGGGCATAATAAACTTTCAAAAATTGTTACATACATAAAAGTTGTTTAGCGTTATGTTTCATGCATTTTAATGTACCATATTTATTATTTATTTTCCAGGCAATACTGAAAAACTTTTATGATGATGAAGTATGTGTGGAGTTTGAAAACAAGTGAGTTTTGCATTTATTCATCTCTATTTTCATGTCTATCACTATCAGGTTAGCACATGTTATCTTTAAAACAAAAATCTTTAAAAAAGCCCAGTCTACTCAAAAAGAAACTAATTTACTATCTTGTAATACACATGACATACAGATGGTGACACCATAAAAACTACTTCTATAAAAATAAATTTTCTGCATTTTTATGAATAATTTTATGATATAATAATTCACCTATGAAAATGGCGTGGTGCATTTTAATTTTTGTTTTTAAATTGCCAGTAATAAGTTGATATTTTGCATGTTACCCTCCAATGTTTTCAGCTGGCAGCCGGAAAGACGAGTCAAGTGCAGTCAAGTTCGCCTGCCACCGAAAGAGACAGGAAAAGTGGAGTATAAAGATGGAGATAGTGTTGAGGTCAGTTACAGGTCTAAGCTGGTTAAAACTACAATATCTGGATTTTTAAAATTTATTATTTAAATGTTTAGAACTGTTAATCCATTAAGGTAATGATACTCAGCACTGAATTCATTATTGTGCCCACCTGACATGCAGTCAGTCTGAGGTCAATCCCTGTTAGGTATCCACTAGGGATTTTTATAATTAAAAAATATTTCTGACGCCAGTATAATTATTAATAAAACTGTGTTGAATACTTGTTAAATTATTATTATTATTATTATTATTATTATTATTATTTATATATGTATATATATATTTTTTAATTCACAACAGTATTACCAACGTGTGATATTAGTGCATCTTAATCATTTTTAGATTTCCTCAAAATACTCTGACAAATAAATATAAGTTGTGACATAAATACTTAATACCAGGAGTTTGTTGGATATGCGGATGATCTGAGATCAGTCGCTGTTAGGTAGCCACAAAGTGTTATTTCTAATTAAAATGTTTCCGATGCTTATATAACTATTAATAAAAATGTGTTGACTGCATCGTTAAATTAAAATAATAAATAATAAATAGTACTTAATACCAGTGCTCACTGATATTTTATTTTTGTATTTTCAGGTCTACTCTAAATCGTCGGAAGATGCGGCCTTCGCCTGGTGGCCAGGAAAGATTAAGATGCTTAAAGGGGAGTTTGCTGTCATTGAATACAGTGGGGTGGATACCCAGTACAGTGATATCATACCCCTTGACCGCATTCGCCCTATCAATACAAAGTAAGACTGGAATTTATTTCAGTAACATTGGGTCATATAACAGAATGTAAGTTTATGTTTCGAAATTAAATGCAACTATTTATCACCTGTCCATGATGTCGGAGACGCCATTTCCGGCCAGTGTTCAAACATAAAGTTACGATTACATTCCGAGTAAACTTATGCTGTTTTGTAAGTTGACCCCTTGCTCTGTGCACACTTCCTTCCTAAGATTCTGTAATCTAATATGGTTGCAGAATTTAATATTAGATAAAAATAGCCACATAAAATAGAAATCTTGTAGAAACACGCTATTATGTTTACTATTGTAAAGTGGATACATTTAAATCGAGGCTGTTCTTTTCATAAAAGATATTTTGTAGTGGTAAATTATGATGGCTGTTGATCATAAACCAAAATTTATTTTAAATCATGCAGCCCTTATCTTTTTAACTAAGTATTTCAAGTATTTTAAATGTGATCAGTAATTGCTGTACATATTAAATTTTTCAGTCTCTGTCAGTAGAAACATTAATTTGTAGTATACTAGTACCTTGAATGATTTTAATGTTTGAATTTGTTTGGTTTTCAGTCCACCTATCAGTAAAAATGATTTCTTCAAATATATTTTGGAAGTCCCACCTGATCTGAGAGATGTGTAAGTATTTTGATCTCTATACTGTGATGTAGAAAATGTACTCACACTCCTCAAAAAAATATTCCACAGTGTTAAACGTTAATGCTGTTTTTACAATATATTAACATTTCCTACGATTAGAATCTGTTATATAAATCCCTGTCGATGAGCTACTAGGCATTCTTCTAATTAAAATGTTTTCATTGCTGATAAAACTTAATCAAAATCTGTTCAGTACATTGTTAAATACATTAAAAATATATAAATCCTTCGTTTGTTTCTTAATTTGAACACTGACAGTAGTGATTTGTTATCTATGTGAGCATGACATGGCTCAGGTGTAGAATGCTAGCTCATAATGCAGTAGGTTGTCAGATCAATCCCACATCGTGGACCCATTGGGCTATATCTCGTTCCATCCAGTGTATTACTAATAAAGGCTGTGGTATATGCTGTCCCGTCTGTGTGATGATACATATAAAATGTCCGTTGCTGCTAATCAGAAAGTGTGTGTCCTGTCTTTTTATCATAATGATGCCTAACCATATGTTTAATGCCATATGTCATAGATAAAAAGGGTTGAGTGCATTGTTTAATGAAACGCTTCTCTCTTTCTCTCTCCCGTTTCCTAGGTGTCAGGAAGACAGTGTACATGAGGACTTCATAAAGCACATCGGTCCAGCTATGTTGAGCTACAATGCCACAGATAATACTCTTCATATTCTGGTAGTACACCTGTTTTATTATTATTATTATAGTCTTAATTGGATGAGTCTTATTCAAATTACAGGGTTCGTATAGGTCATTGAAAACCTGGAAAGTGATGAATGTAATTTTAGGTGCATAGAACTAGAAGAATTTTTAATTTTGGTATTGGTCTTGAAATGTGATTGAAATTGTAGTGATATCATATTAAAAAATTTAACTAAAAAAACTAATTAAAAAAAATACACAGAAACTAATCACTGCAAAGTTGATCCTAGATCCAAATGCAAAATTAGACTTACTATTTATTTTTTTATTCAAATTAGTCTTATTACTATAGTAATTGTTAGTTATATTCACATTAGACATGAAGTTCATAAAAGCACATTTATTATTTCTTCTTCTTCTTCGTATTATTATTATTATATTTGTCTTTCCAGTCAACTCTTGAATCTGTGATTAAAAAGACTTCCATTATTGGTGACATGTTTCTACGCAATCTTCGCCAGAAAGTTTTACTCAAACAGAGAACAGAAGAAGCAGTGAAAAAATTACAGGTTTGTTATCGATGTAAACGCTAAACTTTATAATGATTTACTGTTTACTTTTGATGGATTTTGGATATTTTTGGTATGTTTTTGAAAATGAAATCTGTTGAGGGCATGGTTCTTTTAATGTTATGATTAATGTTCAAGCATGCATGCAATGTTTATATGGGTCATTCTCCCAAAGTTGTGTAATTTCTGTCAACACCGCAACCTAGTATCATCACTCCCCTGTCCTAGACAGTGGATTGAGAAATGAATTTTATTGTGCCGTGGAACTTACAAACATCACAAAGTCATCAATCCAGGTAACATTAAATTCTTTTCTCAGTCCATCACCCAAAACAAGGAAGTGATGATACTAGGTTGCGGTGTTGACAGATACATGAATTTACACAACTCTGTGAGAAAGACCCATATACATTATTAACTGCATTATATAGTTCTCTTGAGACTAATTTTGTGCTATTTAAGTAGTTTAGTTTTTTTAATTCTGTAGCATGTAATTTTTTTATTATTTTTTTTGTATTATTATTAAATTGTAATATCACTATAGGTGTTTAGAAAAAAAATAGTTAAACAATTTTGACATTTAAATTTTAATATTTGTCAAATATTGTTCTTTGCTTGATGTCTAATTCGCAAGTTATTAATACATGTTTGGTGTATGGGCTTTTTTTAACATTTCTATTAACCACTGTTTTTTTAATCACTGTTGCACAATTCTTGTTATAATACAAGTTGAATAAATGTTAAAAACATTAATTTTCTTTGTCCTTACAATTATTTTAATATACATTTTAAAAAAGCTGTTTTAATCTTCAGAGAATCTACTTTAATCATTAACTACAGATTATCTAGTTTATTGTTTAATTAGGAGATTTACCAGCACCATTATGTAAGTATTGTTTTTAACTGTTTCCTTATCAGATAAACCAGATTTATTAAGATCATAAAGCATTTCTTAATAATCCAAGGCTATACATGTTGAATATTTTAAAACTGAATATCAAAGATACACCCACAGATTTTTTGGTTTCAACTAATATTGCAACTTAAAGCTGCTAGCATAAGAAATATTTATTCAAACATTTTGTACATATAATAAATTCAGTTAATGTATTTTCTACCGTCTCCAGATCTAGCAACTTTAAGAGCTTAATTCAGTTTTCATATTAACATCATAATAACATGTTACATTGTGTTCCTCTTCATTTTATTCAATTTAAAGTTACAACCACAGGTTTAAATTTCTCTTTAAGGTTGCATTGTCGATTTACCATATTTTAACATTAGTTACTAATACAACATACAAGTACTACAGTACCTGTATTATATTTGTTAGCCTTCGCTATCGAGGGATATCGTCAAATGCTAAATACACAGTTTGCCATTTTGTTTAAGTGAGAAAGAACAGGTACTAACATTTAGCGTTTGTGTGTGATCTAGATAGCGATAGCGCAATGAGTCCAGTGTGGAGCATGTCAGTTAGACATAACATGACTGGATCGTCTTTTCTAAATGTTTAAATATTAAAAATATTCTCGACATAGTAACTTTAAATCAAGTTCAAATAAAAGATAATTTGAGACGTCGGTCATCAATCACTAATTCTCATTTTCTAATGCAGCAGAAGCTAAACTGTACTATATTTAGCTTTATTTGACATATGCAGATGTAAAACCTTTGCCTGTATTTCTGTCATCTCTGGTGACAGACTGTCAGTCACTCTGCAAAAGATCTAAATTTCATGTGATCTGGTTGAAGATCTTGATTATAGCCATCTTTTTATGATTCTATTTTGAAACTCTTTATTTTAAATTTAATAAATAAGTATAGCATGTCTAATACAAATTGTGCTGCCTTTTCATCACCAAATGTAATAGGGTAAACGGTTCTAAATGCGTAAATATTTAAAATGTTCCAGAGACTTTCTTTCAACACTATCTGCTAAACCTAGGTATTTGTTTATTACAGGTTAATTTAAATATATTTTTATGTTAATGCTAAGATCCTAAATTAACTGAAATGACTAATATCCATAATTAAATCGACTCCAACTGTTTTATTTCATGTTACATTCAGAGCTTTATCTGATTTCAAAGCTACCACTGATACATTTCTATAGCCTTTTTAAGAAACTGGTGATTTCAGTTTTACAGTACAATTATCAAGAATTTTTTTAATTAACAGGACAGTTTCATTAATATTTTTATTTAGAAATAATCGATAAGCTTTTACAAAATTTGCATTTTCTTGTTACACTTTTTAGAACACTATTTACATTCAGTATATCTTAACCTGTTGGTAGATTATAAAATTTAAATTATTTTATTTTTATGTATTTATTAAAACGTTTTGTTACTGTTACACTTTTTAAGGCTTAGTATATCTGCTTTAACTTTGCTTTGACGCTAGGTAGCACAGCATTACACCTACGCGTAGCTAAACTAACCATTGTCTCAGGCTAGCATCAGGTGACAAAATCCAGTACTGCTGTCTGGGCTTCAGATCATTATTACTGATTTGTCACCATTGTTAACTAATTTCCAGTGCTGTATTTTGTTACTCTGTTTTATCTTGGTAATAATTTTAATACTGTTAACCCACGTACTCTCAGGTACAACGATACATGTATTTGGGTGTTTATGTATAATTCAGTTAATATCACAATGCCTGGATAAATCTCTTTATCATCGATTAGAAAATTTTATAGACGACACTGCTTTCACTGTAATTTACTTGAGATATCCTTCAAGGAGTATTTTAACCCTTTCAGTGCTTATCACAACTATAATCATGGTAAATATATATTGGTCTATTTCTGCTTTTAACAACAACTGTTGTTTTCTGTACTGCCCTTATTCATGTTTCGGTGTCATGGCTTTTTGTTTAACATTATTTAATCAGCTCTATGGGCATGTCTTAATCTTAAGAATATTAATACAACACTGAAAGGGTTAATAAGTTACAGCATCAAATTACATTTTAGGCAGTACAGTAACATATATAGCCATGGACATGATTTTGTACCTGTTGTTTGCAAAACAGTTTAATTAAAATTCAATTCAAAATCATTGATCATTATTTATTTTGAAAAATATTTTTTTTATCTAACGCCCCCCTATCCCACCCCAACCTTGTGTCTTGTGAAATAATTTATCTGTACTTGGTAATCAAGATATAAAAATCCTCAGCAAGCCTTTGATTTTATAATTATATCAGTTCAGGTTCTTTGATAGCCTAGTGGTCATTATGTTCACCTGTCAGGTAGCCAGTAGGTGTGTTTTCCCATTAAAATGTTTCTAATATATTCATTAATAAAAATATTTTAAAGTTCGTTAATTAACCTTTTAATTTATCACAAGACGTTCGGGCACATATGGGGAGGGATATCTTCTGTTTATAACTTACTAATCAAACACAATAAACAACACTGGCACTGCACTACTAAATGCTGTGGTTTTTGCTCTCTGTCTTCTGTGCGAACTTCAGGGAGTTAGTCTCTTTCAGAGCACCAAGATCCGCTCTGGCTACATGGAGGAGTTCACAGTTCGGGACGATCTCATGGGGCTGGCAATAGGGACCCACGGGGCCAACATTCAGCAGGCTCGCAAAGTGGAGGGCATCACCGGAATAGAGCTGGACGAAGCCACATGTACCTTCAAAGTTTATGGAGAGGTATGGAAAAATTACTGTTTTATTTAACCTTTTGACTACTGTTGTTGTTGTTTTGTTTTTTTTTTTTTTTGTTTTTTTTTTTTTTAATTTAAATTTTTTTAAATTATTATTATTATAATTTTTTTAATGTGGGTCTACACTAAATTACAAGTCATTTTGATGCCTGGGTATGAAAATTACTGGTATGGTGGTCTTCACATTTTACCAACTTGTTTTCTTATTTTGTTGTTGTTTGTTTTGCATTTTATACAAGTTTAAATTATTTATAATTGTGTTACAAATCAACATAGTTGGGCTTACATATAGTAGCATATATGTTCGTAGCTAGATGTTTGGAAGTTTGCTCATTAAACTGTCAGTCACATTTTATTTTCTGTAAACAATTTCGAAATATTGTCTACTATTTTACAGTTTTCTTGGTCAAATTAGCTGCATCATGCCATCAACCCACTATCATTCTTCAAAGTAATTGTGATGTTCTGTCATTATTGTCCAAAAAAACACACACAAAAACCCACCAATATAATGTTCTGAAACCAGATTTTATAATTTTTACAGAATAATTTTTTTCAGAAACATGCCACAATGCTGTTGACAATTTCTGGCTGTTAGGCTATGCACCTCAATTGAAATAATGGACATAAATTTACCACTAGTGGCAAATGGCATGTCGGCTTTCAGTATCTTAGGTGAGACATCTCACCTGCAGTGGTCAGGAAGTCGATGCTACTAGGATAAATTTCAGACTTTATTTTGTTGTTTTGTTATTTTTAAAATTTGGACCCTGTTTCAGTACATTGTCTGCATTTAAAAATTAAAATAAAACACATTTGCAAACAAACAAATTACAAATAATTTTTTGAAATATAAAATGTATTTATTTTTGTGTTTGTTTTTCACTTCAGACCAAGGAGGCAGTAAAACAAGCTCGTAACACGTTAGAGTTTTCAGAAGAAACCTTCCAAGTGCCCAGGGATTTAGTAGGTGTGTGTCTTGCTTTAACCCCATTGTTTTATTTTAACTTTTAATAA
The DNA here is from genome assembly GCA_032361425.1 of Peltospira smaragdina. NCBI lineage: Eukaryota > Metazoa > Mollusca > Gastropoda > Neomphalida > Peltospiridae > Peltospira > Peltospira smaragdina. The sequence continues at coordinate 3,042 of JAUTBW010121810.1, read as the reverse complement.
ATAAATAAATTTGGTTGTAAGATGAAACTTGCACGTAAAAAAAAAAGGAAAAAAAAAAGGTGTACATTTCCTTTAGAAATTGTAACTTAAAGGTTTTTATTTATTATTATTTATTTGTAAATTTCATTTCATAAAGCAAAATAACCTAATTGATGCAAATAATGCACCTAACATAACAGGTGTCAGAAATTTAGTCCCAGCATCCCAAAACAAATAATATTCGAGTATTTTCATTTGATTACCATTGCACATTAATCTTTCATTTGTATCTGGACCACTGGAGAAAAATGTTTGTGCAAACACTAGAAGTTTATGAATAACATAGTTTGTCTAAATAATTATAAAAATAATTATGCACAGAATCAGTAAAAATAATAATTATGTAATAGAGGACAAATAGCAGTACTTCATTGGCATATATATACTACCTTTATACACTGATAAAGTATTGTTTCTCCTCCTCTAACTTGATTAAAGCACAGGATACTTTATCAGGATATAAATGTATTTGACATGACCAAATATGAAGCTGCTATTGAACTAGAAGTTTTATCTGTGCTATGAATCGTTACATTACAGGTAATATTGTACCAAATCATGTGGCTGACAGGTCAAAGTTGAAGGTGTACTATCAAAATTAGAAGGATAAAATGCAACTACTGCTGTGATTGGTGGATGCATGTCAGTTTGTTTATTTGTGTAAATAGCGTGGCATCGTCCCTGTCAGTCGGTCACCTTTTATTAATTGAACAATTATTACACAGTTGACACTTGGTAGTTGTTGACCCCAGGGGTGGCAGTAAAAAATGCACCAGACATTTTGTGCTAACTGGACGGTTGCCATTGTAAACTTCCTTTAAGTTCATAAAATGCCATGCAACCCCATATTCTCTTTGCATATTAATGAAAGGGAGGGGCAACACTCTTTGTGGGTATACTGCTCTGGCAGCTTGATACGTTGCTTCTGTTACTTTTATTAATGTTAACATTATGGCCAGTGTAATTTGATTTGGTCCAATCACACCTATTGGCAAGGGAGATAACTTATTTGGCAAATACAAACAACATCAATGTAAAAAGTAATAATTTTTTTACCAACATCAATTTTTGTTACATCAGTACTCATGCTTATAAACCTAAAAGTCTAGAATTTATCAATGCTAAAAATGTGTTATAGGAACACAATACAAATAGCATTACGTTAAAATCTGGATTTTATTATATTAAATGGGGAAAAGGAAGCATTTTCGTGTCCTCATACTCCTAAAGTTTCGGACACATCTGCATGAGCCAGTGATTGTGTCCACAACAGGGGGATTATATTAAACACATAATACCACACCGTGTTGATCTACTTAATGGCCAAACAAAGTATTAATTGAAAGTATATTTGATTCGTCTTTAAATTTACCTATTATAACCATTTACATAATCGTCATTATTTTTCCCCATTCAATGATATATATTTTTTTAATCTGAATTATTTTGACGCAAAAAAATCGGGGAAAAACAATGGCTGTTTGGATACCTGAGGTTTGATATATTATTTCTGAGTTGTGACAGGCATCTCCTGACTAAATATACAGTTATCACTTCCAGTTCCAAAATAAATACGAATGGTTCTGATGTAATAATTTCTCCTTTTACCTTGGAAGAGTTCCAACATTCAAAAATTAAAACAATTCCAAGGGTCGGTAGGGAAATCCCTTCACTGTTGCTTTATTCAAAAGTTTCCGGAGATAAAAAATGAGGTTTGTAATCTCAAATAATTATACTTTTCATTTATAATAAGTATTTAGTGAAATAAAGAGTTCTAAATCCGTGGCTTATTGCCTTTAATAGCAGTCAACATGTTAATCAGTCATTGAAATCTTGGCCCGTGATTATAAAACTTTTTTCAGTCTCAATCTCTAATAGAGTCTGAATTTGGATCCAGCATTGAATCGGGACCCTGATGAGTTTGAGATTGTTTTCATGCTTATAAAACTACTTAGACACTAAGTAGTTTTATAAGCACAAAAACAATCTCAAACTCAGCTGAGTCTCGACTCAAAGCCAGATCCAAGTGTAGACTCTATTAGAGATTGAGACTGAAAAAAGTTTTATAAGCATGGGCCCTTGTTCACAATTTTATTTTGTGTTTCAGCCAAGGTGATCGGCAAGAACGGCCGCACTATCCAGGACATGGTTGACAAGTCTGGCGTGGTGCGGGTCAAGATAGAGGGGGACAACGAGACAGATGACCAGCGCGAGGGGACCTGGCCCGACAAAACTGTACGAGTAGTCACTGTTTATTTTGTTTTTGAACTGTGTTTGTTGTTGGTGCGATTGTTATTGTTGTTGTTCTGTTTTATTGGTATTGGTGGTGTTGCTATTATTTTGTACATTTATTATTTTTATTTTTATTTATTATATTCATTCATTCATTCATTAATTCGTTCATTTATTTATTTATTTAATTTTTGGGGGGTATTATTATCACTTATTATCATCTATTACTATCTTTATTTTTATTGGAATTATTATTATTATTATTATTATTATTATTATTATTATTATTATTATTATTATTATTATGATTATTATTAAAGAATAAAATAAATATATTATTGACATACATCAATGACATATGCAAAGATATCAATAAAGCAAATTTAGAATGGTTTCTACTTATAGCAATATCACATTTTTCTTGTGTGTTAAAAAGTACTTATGTGTTTTTTCCCAATTTAATTTACTTCTTTTCCCCATTTCTTTTCAGGCTGATGTGCCTTTCATATTTGTAGGAACTGTTGAAAGTATTGGAAACGCCAAATTGTTACTGGATTACCATTTAACACATTTACGAGTAAGTAACTTGGTGTTCTACCTAGCGTCTGTAAAATGAGGGTCATCATGACTCGTACAGTTTTATTTTAGGAGTCATGCACTCAGAAATGGGAGTCTGTGTCTTTAATCACATAATTAAATGTATTTTATTGCAAAATTATGGCTGATGTTTCTGTTTTTGTTGCCATCCTGGGTTTTTCTTTTTAATTAGTG
>JAUTBW010121809.1:0-21693 GCA_032361425.1 Peltospira smaragdina | reverse complement strand
GAAATAGTGAAATGAACACTTCAAACTTGACAACAAGCTGCGAGCTGCACAGCTGACACTTGGAACCGATTTTCTGCTATTTTATATTATTTGCTTTATTTCTTAGTAGTATTTTGTAGTACTGAGTAGCCAGTTTTATATGTGTTTGTTTTTGTACCCATAACAGATGTGGAAGTAAATTTAAGCATTGGTAAAATCTAACGTATTCTTACATGTTGGATAGGCATTCGGCTTGCTTTGTTCAGGTCCGACGTTGTATCTGAACTTGAAATTTTATTTTGTAATAACATATACCAAACAATGTACTTTTAAAAGGTAATTAATTCACAGAAAATGCATTGTTTTATACCAAATATTCATGATTTGACTTCTGCATTTTCTGTAGTTTTGATGTCTGTTTATACTTAAAAGATACTTTAAAAATGTTTTCTATTGTTTTGTCAAATTAAACAGCATTCTAGTTTAGAATGACAGTTGTTTTAAGTATATATTTGTTGTTTTGAGTTAAATTACTTTGTACCTTATTTGTCTGAAAACAGTCTGTTTTTTTTATTTCTCATTTTACTCATTTGTTTATTTACTTCATTACTATATCTTTCAGAGTTCAAATGACCCAGATGCTACAAGAAAATTTCAGGAAATAAGTGTGGCATATTACTCCCTTATCCAAAAAGAAGGTTAGTACCACTAGAAATTAGCACACCAGTAGTTAATTTATTTTGTTTATAAATTTGTTTCATATTTAACTGTTATTTATTAAAATTTTGGTTTTTGTATTAAATCAAATACTTTATTATTGAGTAATCAAATACTTTATTAATGAGTAATACAAAGAAGTTAGTGCATTAGCAGCTAAACAGACTTGGAAATATGAATTCCTATTTTATATAGCATCAGTAGCTTTGGTAGGAATTACTAAACCTGTGCATTAGTTAAAGATGCGAGTACATTTGTTCTATTTTAACAATTGGTTAGACATTTAACTAAGGATGAGGGATATCTTATTTTTGACACTGGATTATGTTAGTTAACTTATATTTCAAATTATTGTTAAGTAAATTTTATTCCACATATTTTTACTACAGTTACAGTGGCATCAGAACACATTTTAAGTGGATACATTTTTAATGGTTCCTTGACAGGAAATGATTTCAGGTTGACCACTTGTCACGCAGTGGCATACTATGGGTGGCCTGAATGGCATGAGCATTTCACTCGCTTCATGGGCCTCGTCATTGGTCCTTATTGTGCACAATAAAAATGATAGAAAAACAGTATCCCCTCCCCTAGACGAAAGTACTGCCATTCTTTTTAGCCCACTCCACCCCAAAATAAATATGCAGTTAACACTACCAGTGCCAGGTGCATTTTTTTCAGTAGTCTGTCAAGGCACCCTTTTTTATTATTTAAATCTGACTTTGTGTTAGACACTTAACCCTGATTGAAACAATCAGTACCATACTAAGTTATAAAACTTCCAATGCTCCAAGCAAATTTCCTTATAACAACTCTTATTCTTACAGAAAACACATCTGTATGCACACTGCAGTCAAACAACAAGGGAGATAACCCATCCAAGATAAGTCATTTAAAGGTAAAAACACAGCATGTTTTATTACCAGCTGATGTAGACCACATTAATCTGAGCAACATTAGAAATACACAACAATAAACATTATGAACCTTGAATTATCATGTTAAATTTAAGTCATCATATAAAATGACTTGTTTAAGCATTTGATATATTTAAGATATGAAAGAAATTTACTACTATTTACTACTACTACTACTACTACTACTACTACTACTACTACTACTACTACTAATAATAATAATAATAATAATAATAATAATAATAATAATAATAATAATAATAATAATGCTGGTACTATTTTAAATTATATACCGTATATATTTACATTTGTAACTTATTTAAGTTTTCTAATATTTATATCATTTTTAGATGGAGACATTTAAGCATTTATTTCTGGAATGTTTGGCAGAATTTGTTGATGAAAGAAGTAAGATATTTTATTAATTTCTAATTTCATTATAATACAACATCTTTAAACAGGGGTGCACATGACACAGGAATCCTGCATATTTGACACGATATTTACCTAAAATACTCGAATATAATCACACTCAATGTTGACCTAAAATATTTCTGACTTCAGTTGATTTTACATTACTGTTTATTTAATAAATAAAACAACAACAACAAGATAAACAAACAAAAACACCTAAATATAGTTATTTGAATTAATATATCTTTTGCTTTCTTGAACCACAGAGGGTAAAGGACGAACAATGGATGGCTATTCAGGAGAAGAGGAAGAAGAAAATATTTTTTTTGAATTTCTGCGCAGCGTATGTTAAAATATTTGATTAAAATGGTTAAATATTCTATTAAAATAGCTGATTTCTAAATCACAGAAGACATTTGTGAGCCAATGTTTTCAAAGGTCACTTAATCTTACAATGTAAATGGACCCTGTTGACAAGGTGTATAATAAGAAAATGATTTATATAAATTTTTTCAAATATCCATGCACTTCCATGTTTAATTAATCTCCTAATATTAAGCGACAAAATCATTTATTATCACATGTTTAGAGGATGAAAAGAAATTCTACCTTATAAATTATCATAGTTAAAATTAATAAGTGGTCAAATGTTTCAGAATGTTAAGAAAAAAGAACATACATCAGAAATGAACAGTAACACAACAAACGCCAATCGTGGGAACAATGATAAACAAGAAAAGGTAATATAATAGAATGATTTTGTGATTTTACTACATTTATTAGCACATTGCTGTTATATTGACACAAGTGCCCACCTGACACGCAGTTGATCTGAGATTGACCCCAGTCAGGTAGCCACTAGGGACTTCTCACATTAAAAATGTTTCCAATGCTCATATAACCGTTAATATAAATGTGTTGAGTTCTTCGTTACATAAATCAAATAATAATTATTATTGACATTTTTGTTTATGGTAGTTTGCTTTGTTATGATGTGGTCAATAGAGGTAATATTGTTTTTAAAGTGTTAATTCTTTAATAAAATTGACTTAAAAGTAAATAACTGGAACAGTATGTTACGTTAAAAGAAATAGATGGATATTAATAACTGAAAATAGTAATGTTATTCATCTATTTAAATTATAAATATTAAAAATGTTACAAAAGAAATCTTTTGTTAGTCAGTTTGCTCAGTGGTCCTTTTTTTTCATGTATAGCAGGAAGAGATAAAGCAAGAAAAGACTTCATCAAAAGCAAATAAGAAGCAGGAGACCAAAAAGAAAAAGAAGAAAAGCAAAGGAGACAAGAATCAAAAGAAGTTTGTTATGTTATTAGGGATATTTAAATATGGGTTTATCTTTTTGAAATGTGTCCTTGTTATGTTACGTTAGTAAATAACTTAAATTTATAGAAGCTAGATATTGTAATAATAAGGTGCTGCTGATCATATAGCAGTTAATAATTTGTATTATTGGTATGTTTATGTTATTGTGGAAGGAACATAACAATGGGAAATTTATAACAAAAAAATATTTAAGTTAATTACTAATAACTAATGGCAGTTTTTTTCATTATACTAATATAAGATTAGGTTGTGGAATATTTAAAATTTATTCATTGGATATCTTTATTTTTACTTATTATAGTTTTTGCTGTTTGAAAACAAAACTACTGTGTATAAAATAGGCATAAAACATTTGAGAATTTCACTAATAATATTACACTTGTGTTAGCTAATGGTGTGTTTGACCTATGTATTGTTTAATGATTGTTTCAGGCCACAAGTCTCTGGTATTAGTCCACAGTCAAAAAGTGAGATCGCTCAGCAACTGGAAGAGGCCAGGCAGCGTGAAGCTCAACTCCTAGAGAAGTTGAAGCAGCTGGAAGCTGAGGAGAAAAGACAGAAGAAAAAAATGAATCGCCACATGAAGAAAGCTGCGGTATGTATCTGCTTATTTTTAAATAGCTTTTTTTATAAGTAAATTTAATGCTTTTCTATGCCATTTTATTATTTTTTATTAAAAAAAAAAAAAAATTAAACATTTAATATTGGCTCCATAAATGCAACAAGACTATTTATATAAAAACTGTGTAAATGTACTTGTTTGTAAGAGATCTTTTTTATAATGTTACAATATTTCCCAAATTAAGCATTGCTGACAACAAAAGGATGTGAATGCGGTCGTCTTACAGAAAGGTTTACATGCACAGTAACTGAAGAATTCTTATCAGTAAGTTCAGAAAGGCAATGCTGCACTCAACACTTTATTTACTACTCTATGACACTGGACATATGGTTAAGGACCACTCAGATAAGATAGAAATAATATGCTGCTACCTCCTCCTGGGATATATTTTGCTTTGTTCATAAACATACATATTACACACACACACACACACACACACACACACACACACACACACAAATAAAAGACCTTATACCAACTTCTGAATAATTATTACACTTAATTTCAGAAAAAGCATTCATCACATGGGGGCACCCCAGCCGTTGACCTCCTCAGTGACGAGCTGTACTCATGGTCCGCCATCAGCCCCCCACTGGTCAGGCAGGGGGAGTGTGGCAGGGGGGCAACAGGAAGGAGGCCAGGTTTGATCACAGATGTGGACAAACTGATACGAGACCAGCACCTGGCCGACCTGCTGCAGCAGTCGCGGAGCAAGGGGCAGTCGGATCAAGTTCAGTCAGACAACAGCACGTCCGAGCCAGAGGTGTTTGTTGAACTACTGCTTTGATTAACCAGTACTTTATTTAATGAAGGAGCATGCTGATAGCTTAATTGTGAAAGCGCTTGTCTGAAACATGGTTGATTGGATGTCTGAGATCAGTTCATGTCAGTGAGCTACTAGGTTTTTTCTAATTAAAATGTTTTACCATGCCAGTATAACAGTTAAATAAAAATGTTGTGAAAAGAAGAAAAAAGAACAAGAATACACTCAACACATTTTTATTAACTCTTATCCTGGCATCATAAAGCATTTGAAAACACTTCACCTACATGGAAATAACAGGCATTCAGACTGTGTTTCTCTTGTGACTGATAGTAATTTTATTTCTATGTGAATACCTAAAACTCGACTTCAGTCAGACAAAATAAGATTCCAAAAGATTCAGACTGTGTTCCTTTTGTTTCTGACAGTGCTTTTATTCTAGGTGGAATACCCAAATCTCTTTACCCAGACATAAATAACAGACTCTGTATTGCTGATAGTGTTTTTTATTTTTTAGGTGGAATGTCCAAAATTCTTAATTCAGACAAAAATAACAGAATCGAAGAGTTGCAGTGTGAAATGGAGTCCACCCAGCAGTATGAAACAGAGTCCACCCAGCAGTATGAAACGGAGTCCACCCGTCCATCTGAGTCCAGCCCGTCCGAGTCCGGCCCTGCTACAGCAGCACCTACAGGTGTACCAGGAGCTGCTGCAGGTGCAGCCCGAGCGCCACACAGAGCGGCAGATCATTGAGGAGCGGCGCAGAGCCAGGGAGGCAGCGCTGTCTAGACACAGCACAGAGGTCAACACACTAAGGCAGGCCAGCTCGGTGGAGGTTAGTGCTCATTACATTACAGTTCTCATCCCAGATTTACAAAACTATCGTAGCACTGCTATATCATAAAATTCTCCTAAGTGATGACGTTATATTTCAAATTATATTCTGAAGTCATTACTTAAGATAACTTTCTGTAAACATAGCACTCAGATCGAAAATCAGGCCCTTGACCCCAGATTTTCATACTATTTTAGGGCTGCTACATAAAATTTACTTAAATGACGGTGGTCTCTATCAGATTACAGTTATAACATTTAACTTTATTGTAGCACTAAAATATTTTCATAAAATGTACCCTGATTGATTGATTGCTTGAATTATAGTACATCTAGAACATTTTGATGCATATATTGGCATCAGAAATATTTTGTGAAAAGAAACAGTCAGTGGTTCACTGATGGAGATTAATCTCAGATGAAATCAAGCAGTTACTTACATTAAAGGATAACGATAGCATTCTGTTGCTGTTATATAGTTTTGGGGTTTTTTTTAGCTGATGTTGTTCCATGGTGATATTTATCTTTATTTGGCTGGTATTATTATATATTTAAATATTCATTATAAAATATTTAAAAAACAGACTGTAATTTCTTTTCTTTTTTTCTTTTCTTTGTTTAAATTATAATTGATACAAAATTGCCAAAGACATTGGCTTATTTTAAAATTATATTTATTTTAATTATCCAGTATTTTGGTCTATGACGATTTAAAACATTAAAGTTTAACTCACCAAAAAACTAAATATAGCATGTAGATACCCTATTATAATCTTTCATTAGATGCATGAACCTAAATGGTGATTAAAACCAAAAGCTATGAATTTTCATAGTTAAATGGTGCTGTAGGTTTGTTTTAATTATTGCAGATCATGCAGTTGAGACGAGCAACACCTAGGTAGCTGAACAAAATATCATAATAAATCTTTATTCACATCACATTCGTTTATAAATTCATCAATACCTTGGATACCACATTGTTGTCATTACATGCTTTAGTGAATTTTCTACTCAAAATGTATGTTTCCCTGCTCTCTGCTACTGTTTGCTTTACTCCCCGTTAGTGATACCCTCATGCAGCCGTTATATAATCAATAATTGTTTTAGGCATGTGTCTTCCCTGCTGCCTGAGCTTCTTCCAAGTAAATAGTTTCCTGCATGACCACTAGTAATTGCTGCTATATATTCTCCCTACAGTTGTAACAGTAAAGCTTATCCACCCTTTCATGAATTGGAAATCTAATCTAAATCACTTGCTAGTAGTTTCTGGAAATATTGCCTAATAGTAAGTTACTTCATCATTTGTATCAACTGTTATTTTGGATTGTTTGCAAGTACTGGTAATTAAGTACGCATGTCATTTTCTTGGAATAATATATATTATGTTCCTTTACTTTGCTTTTCTGATAGTGTTATATCTTAACACATGGTAATATCCTATAAGGTTCTGCATAAAACCATGTTACGTCTAATAAAAAAAAAATAGTGATAATTATATATATATATATGTGTGGTTGTGTTTCATTCCATTTACCTAAAATGTGGGCCTCTGGTTACATGCTTAACAGCTGCCGTTGAAGTATTCATTATTGCTTACACATATGTACACAATTGTGATATCAATGTTAATATATTAAATTTTCTAAATATTTACTAATTTGTAAAAAAAAAAAAAAAAACACACACACACACACAAAACTAACAATACATTTAAAATAATAATAATAATAATAATAATAATAATAATAATAATAATAATAATAATAATGCAATTATTAGATTTAAATTTTGTCAAATCAGTGATAATGTATTGTTATAAAAAATTTCATTGGTAGAACTTGAGTACCGTAATAAAACTGTAAACAGAATGGTTATTTCACATTAAGGATAATATTTATCTTGCATGTATGACTTCATTTTATTGTATATTTCTGTAAAATATTAATTTGGTTTCAAGCACATAATACAAACTTGTGGTCTTTGGTAAGGACATTGCATGTGCATACTGGAGTTAAAAGTATGTCCTTGTTGTTTCAGAACACTGAACATTTGCTTTATGAGAAGGCCAGAGAGGACTACCTGGGGAAACTGAGAGAAATGGAGCTGGGAAGGAACCAGGAGGAGGCCTTCGCTATCGAACAAGAGCAAAAGTATCTAATGATCAGTGTTGTGGTGTGGATGTTTAGTAACTGGTACTGTTTTATTGCTGTATTTTTTTATTTTTATTTTTTGCGTACATTGATTCTGAAAAACACACTGCCTTATGCATAGTCATGTAACACAAAATAAGCAAAAATCTTAGTTAAAATCAATTGAGCTGTATGAATTTAAATCTGTTTATATCTGTGAAAAAGCCATGAATTCTCGTAATAAAAGCATTTCTAACTATTTGGCATTATGGCCATTTAGTCAGATTATTAATTCAAGAGCTAATTTATTTTAAATTCTGATCACTGTTTCTTTTTCTTTTTAGAAAAAATATGCAGTTTGAAGAATTTAATAAAAGGACCCGAAACAAAAGTGCACCACAGTCCAACACATACCAAAAACCTTCAAATTTGATGCCAAAATATGAAAATCCTATTAAACGAGGTGAGCAGAACCATTTAGGAGAAACAGCTGGGTTGGTCTTGCTGTATCCCAGTAGGTGGTGTTCGTGGACCATCAGTCCTAGGCTGTTTCAAGCTTTAATGGCTATCAGATGATTACTGTGAAAATAACACCAGTTGTGTACTGTTGAAGACCCCAAAATGCATTTATATTACATCCTAATGACTTATTTATCTGGTTAATAACAATCACCGGCAAAAAGAACCCAAAAAAAACACACTGTTGAAACATATGACATTAGAATAATATTTATTATTAAATGTTATTGTTGTTATTATTGTCATTTTCATAAATCAGAAAACAGTGGCTATTTGGATTACAGAATCATGGCATACTACAAGTCAGTCATCCTTAGTGTAATTCAGCGATACTATAATGCGATTTGTTATCACAAGTGAATAGACTTTCCATTCAATATTTAGAGAAATTATGACCTATAAATTTATGACAGTGTGATAGGTGTGATGGCACTAACACCCATATATTGCTTGTAAAACAAATCTTGTGGTATGCAAAATCATTCTCCATAACAAATACACAAGATGAAAATATTTTACTGAGGAGAGCAGTGACTCTCACAAAAGACATTCAGAGAGCAGTTTTAAGCTCCTGAAGATATTACAAATGGCAGCCACTGCATCTGTCATTACAAATGTTGTACAATGTGTGTGTCCTATATTTAGATGTGTGTTCTGGTGGTGCTGTAGCAAGGCCTGAGCCGGACAATCCGTGGGTGCGGAGAGCGTCGGTGAGACAACTGATTCCGCGAACACAGGATGAGGAGGAGGCCATGCTGAGACAGGCTCTAGAGCTGAGTCAACAGACTGCACAGACAGAACAGCTCACAAGACAGTACGTGACAAATGCAAGCCTTTTAGGCTACATGGTGTATTAAATGATGATGTTACTAAAGTTAGGTGTTTTTCTGCAATATGTGAAACTAGGTAATAAAATTGTGATGTGTATGGCCAGACACCTGTCTAGGACTGTATACGGCTATCATTCTTATGGATGTACCAATTTCCCGTCACTAGACAGTATATGAGACCACAGGTGAACATTTGATCTCTTGTTAGGCGGAGAGTTCTGTTAACCTTTTTAACACAATATTGGCTAGGTATCTTATGCCATAGTAAGTCATTTCACTAGTCTCTCAAAATGTAGTAGTTTTTTTCATGTTCTTTTGTTTGATTTGACCAGGTGGTGTGATTCTGTTGATGATGAAGAAATTAACAAACGGCTTATAGAAGCTTGTTCTGATAAGATGAAGCAAAGCACATCATGGTAAATGTTTTAAACATTTATCAAAACATCACAATACTGAGAACACAAACCCACTGTAGAAATTATTGTGGTGAATATTAGCAATAAAATATTATTTTATTATTTAAGAAATTAAATCCCAGAAATATTTATTTCTTATGGCAATATGTAAATGTGTTTAAGTTTAATCATCACTTTCAGTATCATTATTTTATACTTTTTATTTTCACATGGAAAGAATATTTTACTTTTTGCATAGATTTTATGGTTAAATCCCATTTAATAGTTTTTTATGTTTTCTTTAGAATAACAATCTCAGAAGATAGTCATTTAAAAAAGAAAAAAGAAAAAAAAAAAGATTATGTAATCAGCATTAGGATTTTTCTGTTCCCAAGATAATACTTTGAGTGATTTCTTAAGTAAAACAGTAACAACTGACTTTCAGCAATGGGTAAAACTCAGTTAATCAGTTAAGTGATGTTATGTATTAGTTAATATTTCAGATTGGTATTTCTTTTGTGTTTTGGCTTGCCACAGTCCCATTTACTACCTGATTGTCACGTACCATCTTCAGTGCACGTGTGTGTGTGTGTGCACACACACACACATGCCACTGTGTGTATACAGTGTGATGAATCAACATAATTATGTTTTGTTTTTATTTCAGTGATACATTCTCTCTATGTGATGATTTCTCAACATCCCACTGGGTGAAGAAAAAGACATCCTCTAATGAGAAGAAAACAGTCTCCTCGTTTGGTGGTGCTAGGCCCAAATTTTCTCCTTCAAGTGATATTCTGACTTTCAGAGAAAGATGTAACCAACGAAATCAGACTTCAGCAGAAAAATCTTTAACAAACGTTGCACAGAATTCCTCTCTGACAAGTAATGTGTTGACATACAGCAGTGAAATTCCTTGTTCTACTGAGTGGGATGATGAAATAGCTTGGAAGCTGGAAGGACCCTCATTTCCTGGATCGATGAGACATTCTGTGACAAGTGTTAACAAACATACCACATCAACTCAGTCTTCTAGTGCTGATGTTGCACTACAGACAGCTGATGCTGCAGTGGATTTGAAAAACAGGTTGACAGACCAAAAATTAGAAGGAAAGAAAGAGACAACTAAAAACAACTTCAGCTTCACAAGTCAAACATCATCATCATTTTCTGTTTCTGAAGGTAGACAGTCCAATCACTTCGGTTCAAAACCTCTAAACTCACCATCTGTTGTTAATGTTAGTGCTACTGATAAATGGCCATTGAAAAAAGCAGTGAGCGATGGCTGTGTACAGAAGAAAGAGTCAGGGAATACATTAAAGTCTCAGATTTCCTGTGATAAAGATGGTGATAAAATCACGAAAGACAGCTGGGATAATGGTCTTTCTGAGGCACACCTCTTGGATCTGGAGGTGGATTACGCCGATCCTAGCAGGAGGTTCACGAGACAAGAGGGGACTGGGCAGCGCACACCGTATGTACATCGGTCCATTCCTAGACGTCCTCACTGTCATGCAGTAGCTGAGCAAAATAATAGCAACATTCCCAAAGTTTGTACAGCTGCTGATAATGTCTCTCAAAGTAGCACAAATTCTGGGAACATTTCTCATGTATGTACAACTACTGGCAGTATTCCCAAAGTTTGCATATCTGCTGGCAGTGTTCCCCATGTAAACACCTGTAATAGCAACATACCCTATGTAAAGAATTCTGATGGTAATAATGCACGTGTAAACACCTCTAGTGCCAACATTTCACAAGTAAACAAATCTAATGACAGTATTCCTCATGTTAGCACACCTGCTGGTAATATTCCCCATGTCTGCACAATCCCAGTGGGTCTTCCTCCACAGTTAGTTCAGTCCTACCTTAATTATTTGAGTCAGGTGGCAGAAAACCCTAATTCTTTGGTTTTTGGTGCTTTTAATGGCACAGCCATGTCATCTGGTGATAGTACAGATATCTCAGGAACTTGTGAACAAAATACTAGTGTAAGTGCACCAGACATTACACTGGGACAGGAACAGAAATGTCAGAATGCCATCGTGGATGCCCCTCTACTGAACCCTGTGTTGATGCCATTCCTGCTGCAGCCTCCAGTGAGTGGTGGACAGGCAACATCAGTGACTGGATCAGGTGAAGGTAGAGATCCTTCCTCTGTCAGTGCTGCAACAAGAGACTCTGTTTGTCCTCCAGTGTTTGCTTATTCCCTGCACCAAACAGAGCAGATAAAGACTAAACTGATCACTGATGGCCAGAGTGCCTCCGAGGGATCTGACACAGGTAGTGTTGGTGGTACGGTATGTGGCAAACTAGAGGAAATGTCTGATTCCAGCAGTATGGGTGATGGGCCACATATTGCAGCTGAAAATGCCAGTTCTAGGAAGGTCAAATCAATGAAAGTGTGGCAGAGCTCAAAACATAAGGTGTGCATGAGTGGAAGTGTAATATTTTTTATTTAGAGTTTATATACATACCTGTTCTTAAAAGAGTTATTGTCAAATCTAGTGAAACAGAAACACATTTACTAATGTATTTGGTGCAGTACTGAGGATCATATTTATTATTTGACATAATTTGATATCATTATCCACTGATTCAAAGTATCAGTTTGTTTTTGGTAGACCTTGTCTGATTAGGTTTTGCAGTCAGAGCCCAGCAACTGTTCTTTCAAAGGTTGTTAATGTGTAGGGGCATACTGTTCTGTGATTGTGGGTACCAGTTTGAACTGTTAACAGTTGTTTTCAGAGCAGTTACATGTACAATTATGCTGAGAATTTAATATACTAATTAATATACAAATGTACTAATAGTAAGTTTTAGTAAAACAAGATAGCAGTACTTTGTTGAAATAAAATATTTAATGATAAAATACATAATAATAATAATGATGATGATGACGATGATGATGATATCTACTTTTCTTCTAGCAAAATATTTCAGCAAAACTGAAGAAAAAGATGGAGCTGAATAAAAAGGTGCAGTCATTGTTGCAGGAAATAAGAAAGGTTAGAAAAGTTTACTGATGTGATTATTTAACAAAGTAAATTACATACTAAAGTAACTGTTGTTGAATTATTCACTTTATAAAGTGAAGTTTTGATTTGTTTTTGGAAAATTACAGCACGATACTGAACACCTTTATAGCCAGAAATGTACCACAAAATAACATACCTGTTATCTCATTAACTACTGATCATTTGGTCCAATATCACATTACAATAATATTGGTTATAAATATTATTGGTTCCAGACTTTGTTACCCATTTTTTTAAATATATTAAATTCTGTTCAAACTAAGGAAGGTATTGCTATTAAAAATAATAAAATTATGTTTGTAAGACACTATCAAAATATGCTGAGATATCATATTGAAATACTGGTCTTGGTTAATTATTTTATCTATTTCAGACAGAAATTGTCAGCATAGAAGATCGTGGATCCTCATAACAGTAAACAGAATTGTGCTATTAACTCTTCAGCATTGAAATTGGTAATTAAAAGAAATGTTTTTTCTAGCATTTTATTTTTATAAACTAAGTAATTCAGTGCCTCTAGGATATTTTGGTGTGGGGTTTTTTATATATGAATGGCAGGATGGTATTTCCATTAAAATGTTTCTTTTAACATCATTTTGTTTATACTGTTATATTGAAAAAATAACAATAGGTTACACTTTGCATTAATTTTACTGTGTTTCAGTAGCAAAGTTTGTTTTGTGTGAATGAAAATAAAAAACTTTGCAAGTTGAATATGTTTAAGCAGTACTTTTATGTGATTAAAATTAGTCATGTGCATTTCAGAACAAACTGACAATTATGTTTATGACAATGTTTTGACAGCATTCACAATTCTAAATGCAATGTACATTTAATGGTGCTATTATTTTATTTTTTGCTATATCACTTGTGTTTTGGATGAAAATTTATATTAAGCAAAGCAGAGTGCGTTAAGTGACACGTTTGTAAATCATTTAAATGCCATCCACAAATGGTCCAGATTACAATCCTATCACATATTAGTTAATATCCATGTTTGATAGATTTTTTTAAATTTCAATTGTTTAATTTTTTACTAGATCAAAATCATATATAAAATCAAAGCCATATTGAAACATCTGAAGTAAAATTTATTTTAAATAGATATATTCTATAAATTTATATAAATAAAATGAAGATCACTTGTTTGATGTAGATGTCTTGCAGTTGTAATTTTAATGTTATTATTTTCACATTTTAATAAAGAATTTACATAACTAACTATTTGAAGGTCCTGATTTTGTGGCATATGAAGTTAGGAATTTTAGTTTAACAATTTAGTGATGTGTGAAAGTCAAAATAGAAAAGCCTCAGATTTATTTATTTATTTATTTAAAAAAAAAAAAAAAAAAAAAAAAAAAAAAAAAAAAAAAAAACTATGCATTTCAGGGTAGTCTCAATAATGAGTTTTTAAAATCATTATTATATAAAACAATAATGTTAATTGAATTTTTTATATCTGGATTCCATGTTTGTGTTTTTCTATATATTTTATAATATAAACCAGTTGTCATTAGTAGTAGCCTTTTAATGTTTATTTCATTTTCTGTTTTACAGTTTACTGGTTCCTTACCTTGTGTTAATTGAATTTCCATTGTTGTGAAAGAAAATAAGCCATTTATACATGGTCTAAACTTATGACAGAATACATTCAGTATAATAATAAAACAAGGTGGTTTTTTTTTTTTTTTTTTTTTATAAATGTGTAGGATTTGTTTTGTCTTTTTGAGGATTTATGATTGTGCTTGGGATGTGCTCAGTTGTCCATGTTTAAGGTATAGATGTCACAGGATCTGTTTAAAAGTAATTCATGTCATTGGTACAAAATAAAATTTTAACTGTAGATTTTTTTTTTTTTAATTTGAAGTTTTGTTGGGGGAGGGAGTCTAATGGACACACTGAAGTTTTAAATCATGTATTTTTGTCATGCAAGACAGATAGTGTTGGGCTGGGGGTTTTTTTGTTGTTTTTTTTGGTTTTTTTTGTTTTTTTGTTCTAGGTAATGTCCTGATTTAATTACAATGATTGGTAGGTGGCATATTGTCATGCATAATCTGTGTTCTGTAAGCTAGTTTCTGGTCAGATGCATAAAATGTTAACAAGTAAGTTATTTTTGTTTGACATTTTTTAATTGTAACATGTATTTTTCTGTTATTTATTTAATAAATAAATAAATGTTTCAGTTGTTTATTTTCTGTTATTTATCTAAATTCACAAATGAACAACCAACCAAAGGTAATATATAAAGTTTAGTTTGGGCAGTGCACAGTTTTACAGGTGGTGAATGATCTTGTCTGGCTTGTTTTTTGTTTTATTTGTCTTTTGTTTCAAAAGGTGTTAGCAGAACAAGAAATGAATAACTACAAATTCATATTTTAGTAAAATTTTATTTTCAGTATTTATGTTAGTATACTATCGTATAATAGTATCGTATAATACATTCAACACATTTTCCTTTACCATCCAACAAACTTTGCACACACCTTTACCTAAATGTGTAACAGATGTTTATTTAATAATACATTCAACACATTTTCCTTCATCATCCAACAAAGTTTGCACACACCTTTACCTAAATGTATAACGGCTGCATCTAATTTTACAAAATGTAAAAACAATTACCATATTTTAGCAGATTTTCTTACAACGTAAAAGTAATTCCTTATACTTTAAAATACTGAACTACACACTGGAAAGCAAGGTGTGAAAAATGGTTGCTTGTGAGTAGGTAAATCAGTAATACGGTTTCTGTCTCCAATGCATGTTGCATTATCTGTATGAATTAATCTGTTTAATGAAGCACACATACAAATATACATATTTATGTTCTATGTCATACAAATGATCATACAGCACATGTATAATAATGATCACATCCTGTCACACAAATATAAACAATATATAATGATCATCTTAACACTGTATCACATAAACATATATCATTTGTGCCTCTCGTGTTGTACAAATACACTGTACATAAATAACTATTGTGCACACTACATGTCACACTTTCTGCCTCTGCTCATCCTGGATAGACTTTGAGTCCTCCCAGGGTCGTGGACCACGAATGTTCTTCCAGTGGTCCAGGTCTTTCTGCTGCAAGGACTGAAAAACATAACAAACTGTATAATAAAACACTGTATCAATTTAACTATAATAATAATAATAATAGAGACTGGGTTTTTAATTTTTTTATGCTGATAAACTAAAATAGGATTAATTGTGCAATGAATTTGTCATAGGAAGAAAAACTGACAGAGTGTAGCCCTAATCCATCAGGACTTCAAAAAAAATTGAAATTTAACCTTAGTTAAGAATATGATCTTGGTTCAAAGGTAGTGTGACACATTTTATTGTATTTAGCCATGCGGAAAATGTGATATTACTGGTATTAGTATATATTTTATTACTGGTATTAGTATATATTTAAGTATTAAGACCTTTGTATTAAACAAAAATTCAGTAATGTCAGTATCTATAGATTAGCTTTAGAATATTATCTGTTTTGAGATTAATTTTTGCACAACTATGGCTAAATAGATTGTCTGCATAAAATGCTAATGGGAGGGGAAACTGTGCACTATACCAGATATTCTGATTCTAAGGTAGGTTTTTCATCTTTCTTTTTAACTTGAAGTCCATACTTCTGGCCTTCTTCATACGTGATCTGAAACATTTAAGCAAGTAATAAACATACATAACAAAATGAATACAGTATTTGAATAACACTTTTACAGTTTCAAGGTGTTTTAAGTAAATAGCCATATCTACCACATATTCTTTATTAGTGGTAAAATGTGTATGACAATCTATGACAAAATATAGTTTGTGCCAAACTGGTAATATCCCATACAATCATAGCAGTAATTCCTGTTTCTATTTGCAAAATCACACAATACTACTTCTTAATTATAGTATTTGATTAAAACTATGTAATTTTTAAAGTATTTCATAATTTTTATAATAACAAATATGGGGAGAGAGGAAGAGTCCAACTCGAGACATACCATTTTTCCTTTTCTGAACTCATACCGAACTGTTGCAAAGTGTTTTAACCCATAAGAGCCTCCAACAATCACCACCTGAAATAATAACAGGTAAAGTCAATATTAAGATTAAATCAAATTGTGATTGTGTGTGTTTGTGTGTGTTTTACATCAATTCATTTTCTTTTTTTAAGGCACATTTTATAAGTAGGTTAAATTTTTTCTACACATTAAATTACTTTTATACATTCCATGTAAAACTAATTGTTTATTGACAAATTTAATTTACCAACACGTTTATCTATTAATAAAGTACGTGCTTATCCGAAATCACCCAATTAAACACTGACTGACTGAGGTCACTGGGACCTTTACACCAAAACTTCGATGAGTGAACGTGACTGCGAAGTAACACTATCATACCAGAAATGGAAGTCCGTAGCGGAAAAAACGTCGTTTCGCAATTCGCTGAAACCATGCTTCCATGTCTCTTTTTATGTTATTTTAATATTCTGAATTAAATATATTTAGGTAATCATACTTGGAGAATAACAACCACACTAGCCGGTCATTATAAATGGTCTCGCACCACAGTTCCACCTCAGTCAAAACAAAGTGATGCAATAAGTTAACTCTTTACGTCCCTTCCCTCTCCATCAAATACATACAAATAATCGCACAGAATATCTTAATTGGAAAAAATATAGATGATAATTAAAATTAAAATTATTATTATTATTATTATTATTATTATTATTATTATTATTATTATTATTATTATTATTAAATCCCCAAATACAAATAACTGTGGTTTATTAACACTGCATCCGCGTGAACCTTGACAATACACCACACGCATACACGTATGTGTACTTACGTATGTATGTATGTATGTATGTATGTATGTAGGCTACTCGTATATAGTCAGACCTCGTTACAATGTGTTTATCTGAGCTTCTGTAAACCCCATCTTGTCACACAATTATGTACATTATTATTCCTCACATGCGATTGCTGAATGGCCTGTGAGTACTAAAGTTCTGTTGTGTTCTATAAATAGTTGAATTATGCCTACGGTCCATAAATTAAGAAATAAGGGCTATTTGGATTACTGCAGTGAAGCATGATATACTTTTGACCATCATGGCTTAGGTCTAATTAAAACCATAATGCGGTTATCTCAAGTGAATATATTTTCCATTTAAATAATCAATATTGAGATAAATCAAGAACTGTAAATCTGCGATATTTTGTCTTTCACGTGTTCTACATCATTGCAGATACGACAATTAACAAAATGTATTTTGTGGCACCTTGATAGTTTAGTGGTGAACCCGTCCATCTGACTCGCGGCCGATAAAGAGATCGATCCCTCTCAGTGAGTCACTAGGAACTTTGAAGGAAAAAATATGACATATGTAATGTACACAAATTTGGCAGTGTACTAGTTTGTACAGTATAATTATAACAATACTAAAGTAGTAAAAAACATAACTCATATTCAATTTGCAATAGCCATACGAATAATGAACACTAGGCAACCATGGATACAACATAGAAATCACTTTATTTGTTTTATGCAAATACCAAAATTAATTCACACACATACAATTACAGATTAATGTTAAGACACTTAGTGTCAGTAACAACCATGTAAATAGCCAACTACCACTAACTTTTGAACATCTTCTTTAGCTTTGATAAACTGTATCGGGCAGACTTGGCCATACCTGCTGTGAAAATACTTTTGACACTTTGACTAAGACTGGACTTCCAGACAATAGTAGAAATACAGTTTGCTACATGCTCACCACACTCAGTAAGGTGAGCATATTCCCTCAGTACCTCCTCCAGATCATGATATATTCCACCTTTGTATTTTAAAGTTAACAGTTCCATCTGAACAGCTTTGGGCAGCAAACTCAGATGATGAAACTGGGTAACATAACTGGGATTCTGATAAAAGGATTTATTTTTGTCATCCCACAACAGATGATCATCTTGTTCCAAGAATGTATGGTACATCTGTTGAAAATATTGCATGTTTGGTTTTACAATATTTGAAATTTTGTTTTTGTCCTCTCCAACTGTCATTCTAAAATCCCCATGGTATGACAGGCCAGTAATTGTGGTGTACAGGTCTTCTTCTGTAAAGGTATCAGGAAGAATCAACAAGGCTGCATGGATGGCACTGTGTAGATTCATTTGCATAGCAGTCACCAGATCCACGTCTTTTGGAGTAATGATCAATTTGACAGGTTTGTGTAGTAGTCCACTGATGTACAGGGAATCCCAATCAAGAAGATCGGTAATCAATCGTCTGGTGCTGATGACACCATATTTGATGAACCTATCCTCAAAGGGAACTAAAGTATTGAAATATGTTCCAGCTGCAAACTGGTCTTGAATCTTTGCTATGTTAGTAGGTCCAAGATACTTCAAGCAAGAATAATGCTTGTTATTTAATTTAAGATTTTCTTTATGCCAAGCAAGAGGATTGTCCACAACAAATATAAAATCTAGCATATTTTTGGATGGATCAGCATGACCCTTCTGTTTAAAGACACCTGACCCGTATGCAAAGGCCATCTGAATTCCATCTGGAAATGATGACAAAACTCTGTGATACACAGAGGATACCAGCTGTGTGTCCAGAGATTTTGTACAAAATCTTCTGATTACACCAGCCATCAGGAATTTAAGTTTTTCAACAATATTCCCATTAAGATATAGTCAAGTGTTATCTAGTTCTAGAGCATTTCATACTGTATAAATGTCTGTAACTATATTACAAGAGGTAAGTTAAAAGTATATTATATATGAAATTTTTCATCTAAAAGATCCATTATTCTTTTTTACCAGACTGAAAAAGACCCATTCTGGTAACAGAAGAACTTTTCAGAAGATCAAGCTGTCTTTTTCCTCTTCTTAACATGTATTCAATTTTCATTACTTCAGTTTTGGGAATCTGTGCATTTTGTTTAAATTGAGATCGGATATATTCATATGTACCAGGTTTTTCAGTCGCAACTCTTAAGAACTGTTTGTACAAGTTCAGCACTTGTAGCTGCAGTTTACTGTGTCGTGGCATTTGTGCTTATCCAGTGTTCCATGAGTGCTCGGAAAACAATGTATTTCACTCCAAGTCATCAACTCATCAATGGGATGTGTCTGTGAATGTCCCTTGAATGTTGTATCTATGAAATAAAAAAATGTTATAAATTTAATGGTATACTGTCTCAGATTAGAATTTAGAGACCCATTAAATGGTCAAAGTGTTACTTGAAAAAAATATATATAGACTTGTCGTTTATCTTTCATAACCATATTATTATACATAGCTATTATATTTTATTTATTAACAATGTTCTTCATAAACAACTGAATCATGGTGATAAGAATTAATATTGGAAATAAAATAGTAAAAATTAGATAGGCCTACTCAGGTTACATATGACATCACAGTACTTGTTTTAAAAAATTAAATAGCGAAAATATAGACAGGTTGATGGATGAATCCGTGCATTGAAACGCGAGTTGTCTCAGTGAACAACTTGATGATATTGATGATTTAAATAACAATAGTGACAAGTTGTGCCCCGTTTTGCACATATCACTTTATAAAAGTATCTAGTATAGGGTTTTATAATATTTCAAGAGCAGGTGATCGAAGGAATTAATGGAAAGTGGCATTAAAACGAACCTGCATTGAATAAACTTATATAATTATATGATGTGTGTGTGTGTGGGTGTGTGTGGTACTGAAGAAACTTATATAATTATACGGTGTGTGTGTCTGTGTGTGTGTGTGTGTGTGAGAGAGAGAGAGAGAGAGAGAGAAAGAGAGGAATGGGAGAGAGAGAGAGTGTGTGTGTGTGTGTGTGTGTGTGAATCACAAAATTAATTACATGTAACTTACTACTGCCAGAAATTGGAAATTATGTTGGCACACAAAAGCAAGTAGGAATAAACATTGCAAAGGGGAGGGGGTGATGGCAACATATTTTTATATTTTTAGGTGCAGTAACTACAACAACTCTGTCAATCTCTCTCGCTCTTTCTTAAGATTTACTTTCAGTAGCTCCTATTATTATTTAATTAAAAAAAAATATTTATTATTTATTATTGTTATTTAATAATAATAATAATAATAATATTCTTATTAATTATATCAACCATTCATTGATCTCTCTCTCTCTCTCTCTCTGTATGTTAAAAGTGGAAGCAAATCCCTTAGTTCCCTTTTGATGTAAATGGACTCGTATGTACTTAAACCGTATAAACATTACTAATATCGAATATAAAACTATAAAATAATAATATGTCCAAGCTAGCAGATTTAATACTTTATTATAAATTAGTAGGCCTTATTCTTAAAGATTATTATCCGAAAGTTCCTATATTCCTGGTTACTCGGCATGCACTTATTGCCAACCAGCTAGTGCACAGGCGCAAAAAACCAACGATGTAAACAATAGAATCAACCTGTCTATACTCCCAATCTTAAAATAAATAAATCTATGCTCTACGTTTTAATTGTAACTGCATCATATCCAAGTCATGTGCATGGATTATACCACTGTAATGACTACACTGTTACAGCTTATCTAATTTAATCATAATCATGACTGATGACACCAGTTCCCACTAAAAAGGTACAAAAACTGAAAAGCTGCCCAAAAGACCCTCATATAGGGGCAAAATTATTTTGTCTTGAGGCGAAACCACTATATATAAAGGCAAAATTACCTAGAGCGAACGGCAATAGGAGTGGAACTAGGCCTACCTGATACGGCTCAACTAAGTCGAATATTGGTTTTATACGGATATAGGTAAGGACATAGTGAAGTCTTATCTGTAGCAACATAAACTATGAATGTTTTAAAACGCAAACATTAGTAAAATATGCAAAATGCAATTGTCAAATGGACCTTAATACGCTGTAAGCAACATCTGATTATTTCGTCACTTAATTAACCTTGGAATATCGACTACAAAGCTCCGAAAAAACCTATCATGTTTCTGATATTCCGATAGAGTTATCTCCCCTATAACCATGTGCAATTATTAAAGTTACTGTCTCTAGCTTAAATATTATAGGTAATATTGTACCAAATCATGTGACTGGCAGGTCAAAGTTGAAGGTGTAGCGTCAAAATTATAAGGATAAAATGCAACTAGAGCTGTGATTGGTGGATACATGTC
>JAUTBW010121587.1:0-14632 GCA_032361425.1 Peltospira smaragdina | reverse complement strand
AATAATAATAATAATAATAATAATAATAATAATAATAATAATAATAATAATAATAATAATAATAATAATAATTAATGTGGAAAATAATTAAGAACAAAATTGAACACATTTGAGAAGAAATTGTTTATTATAAAACCATAGCATATCGACAAGCATATGTAGTGTTCACATGTCACAGGTTACACGGCACCAGACTGCCTGTTGGGTTCAGTGTTATATATATATGTTATTTTATAATACACTTAACACATTTTTATCAAAGGTTATATCGGTGTTAGAAACATTTTAGTAGCTACCTGACAGGGATCGATTTCAGATCGACAGCATGTCAAACGGGTGCAACTAGACATCAACACACAATGTGACACCACCGCAAATAATTATTATCTATCTGATCCATATACGTGCAATCCCAAACGATTACACATAGGCCTAGTGTGAGTTTTGTTTGTAAATGATAAACGAGGCTAAGATAGTGTGCAGCTAGTTCCCTTCCCATTTTTTGTAAATGTTACAAAAAGATTGGATTTACCAATCCTCTGGGATCAGGGAAACATATTTTCGTGTCCACATACTTTTCAAGAATCAGACACGCCTGAGTGTGGAGAGAATCTCTTGCATGGCCAGTGACTGTGTCCACAGTAGGGGTACCAACCTTGTACATCTGTAATTTTTATATGGCTATAGTAATCCATAAATTGTCTAAACATTATGTAATTTCAAATTGTTTCATCACCAAAGGGGCACAAAATTTCATCTTACACCCACAATTTTCAATTTCAAATTGGTACATTTATATGAACCAAGACAGTGGTGTCAATTTAAATCATGGGCAATTTACTGGATTCCTAGATTCATCAGTTCCTGAATTTCAACTAGTGTCCAAGATCAGTCGAATCAAAGATTGTGTATAGGAACTATCATCTTCCCTAAAGGCAACATTACATCATGCTAAATGTTGAGACTACATGACTGTGCAGTTTATATACATGTAACAATAATTTCATTGCACAGGCCTATAGCTTTGCCAGTACTTTAAACTGATTTCCATTCTGTTAATTACTTTTGTATATACATCCATGGTATCAAACACTTTGTGTGAGATAATGACTCTACAACTGTTCTTTAAATTTTGGTTTCAGTTGAAGAATCGATGATGTAATTATCAGATGTGCCTCTCTAATAATGTTATTATTTTAAAAGCAACCCTTCTTTCAGACAGTAGCTATTACACTTCTCTCACCTGGTTTATCATTAAGGAAATTAATTCCCCAAATGCAGTGTCTTTTAAACTGCAATTCCTTCTACAATAAACATGTATCGTCTTACATTTTACCTTTCTGTTGCATGCACTGAACCCAGCAGGCAATCAGTTTAATAAATTCATATAAAAGTTTATTTTTCAAAATATACAAAATTTTGCTACAAAAAGGGTTACAACATCTATGTTGTGCAAAATGATCAAATCTCACTTAAACAAAGCAGTTGGTGTGTATGCACAGTATGAAATACAGCACTCAGGGAAAAGGGTTCTGACTATATTGAGAGAGTGGCTTTACTATTAATTATCTTCAGGCTAAGAATATTATAATATTTTATGTAATGACATACTCAACACATTTTATTAACAGTTATATTGGTGTGAGAAGCATGTTAATTAGAAATAAACACTAGCGGCTACCTGACAACAACTGTCAGGTAGACCTCGTGACAGGTGAGCGTGAACACCATTAGGTTGTCAAGGTACCCATTATGCTAATAAGCATATACACCTGTAACCAGATATCACCACTGCTGTCTATCAAGTTCGACTGCTCGCAAGGGATTCTGTTTTTCAACTGTCTTTCTCCATGTTTATTTTGGTCTACCCTTTTTCCTTTTCTAAACAGGGGCCCATCAGAAAAGAGCGGATACATATTTGTATATACAATTTTTTTTAATGCAGTTTGGAAGAGTAGTGTAGGCTAGCTCAGATGAAGTGAAATATTAAATAACTCTTCCTGAAGTTAGCTGATTGTAAATAATAGATATTATATAGCAAGAGACCTAATAATGGATATCAAGATATTCCATTTCTAAAATAAAAGTTTAATTTACTATATATTGTATTAAATAAATATTACTTAATTTTTTTTCCAGTCATAAAATATCTGTAAGTTGTTTATTTAGTGTAATAAATAGGATTTTTTTATTATGTTGTTATAACATGCGATTTCTATAGATTAAAGAACCATTTCCCCTGTAATAAACGCTGTTGAAAATAGGTGGAAATCGGTCAAACTTCAGACTTGAATAGAGGCAAACAGTTTGAAATAAATATATGACTGGGTGATAATTACTAGGTATGGAAACATTTTAATCTTATAATAATTATACTTGGTATGCAATTAAATTTCCAAACTAAATGCAATACTGATTATCAATTTGATAACAAATATATTTACAATATATAGAAGTTGGAATCATTTAAAAGTATTTTCATGATGGAGTGTTTAAATTTTATGGAAATCTTTATTCAAATGTCCTCATATCCACTATTAAAATAGATATCTTGTACTTCCACCCAAGTTTTTCAACAATGCAAAATAAAAAAAGATTAGTATTGCACTCCAGTGTTTATTCTAATCAATATCTATATTTAAAAAATCTTCACATAAAGAAAAAATATATATATGATGTACAAACATGCACAACCATCATTATAAACTGAATAGCATTACGGATGTGATAATATACAAAAATGATGTTATACTGATATGCAATAGTAGTTATATATGCACTGAATGAAAATGGCCACCTGCATTGGTACCAAAACAATAGGCTCCTCTTAATATAAATATAATTTTAAAAGGCAGGTGGCGAGATTCAAACCACTGCAGTGATTTATACAATAAATAAGCCATAATACAACGGATTCCAAACTAATGGACTGTTTTACATTTAAAAAAATATTTTTTCAATTGTTAAGTTTTATGTACAGGGGTGTAGAACTATTATAAATGTTCCCTTGCCCCAGGACAAGTAGTCACTGTAAATTTACTTGTCCTGATGAAAAGTTACTTGTCCTGGTTGGTCATAAAACCTCAACCTCAACGGTCATCTTTATAAATCAATGCCAAAACAGAAAATCATGTGTAAATACTGTGGATAATAGAATGTATTTGCAGGAGGTTTGTAAAACTTTTTGAATTGTCATAATTTTTTTTAAATCCACTTGACTGCGGGCAAGCACTATGAAAAAAATACTTGTCCAGCCATGTCATGTACAGTGTCGAGCAAGTCGGGCATACTAATTCCACACCCTTGATGTAATTTTGTTGTTGTTGTTTTTTGTTTACATGCGTAACCAATTTTAGAAAACACAGCACAACTGATTACTTTCTTAAATATAGTAACTACAATACCAGGATATTTTTAATCCTCAAAATAAACAACAGAATATGACTTTTTTTTTTTTTTACCTCATGTATATTATATGAGTCATGGCCAAATACACAGTATATATACCATTATTAGAAACTGAAAAGCTGGTGTTCATTTTGTGATAGAGTTTCATTACACGTTCATTCAGAGGTAGATTACTTAAGAGATTTACGTTCAACATCATTGGAAGGTCATATGTGATTTATATAACAGAAGCTACGAACTTGCCATCAAGAACCTCTAAGTAATTAAGTAAGCACAACCAAAACATTGGGATATTTATGATACTGAAAACTAAACTATTACATAGGAAGATATGTATCAGCAAGGGTAATTTAAAAGTAATGTACCAAAAATGTTATATATTAAATAAAAGTACAACATGGAATTTGTTTTCAATTTGCACAACATTATTGATTAATTGTAATAAATATTGATAAAATGACAACTCTGCAAATCTAAATTGATTAAAATAATCTCAACCATTAAGAACACAATTACTGCTTCTAATCTCATATCACTGTAGAAGTGTTGGTAATTAATGCTCATGTTTGTTTTGTTATTACCGGTAAACCTGAAATCTCGGTCTGACCGGTTAAACTGACACGAAGGTTTACACTATCATGTCTCAGAATTACTAGGTACAAGTTCCTTGCCGCACTGAAGATGTTTGTGTTGAAAATTGTTCTTGTTATGTCCCATTAAATTGTGTTCTTTTTTCACCTAGTGTGCTGTTGATAGAGTTTTATATGCTAGTGGTCTTATGGTAGGCTACTTGTTTTTGATCTTTGTAATGAACTTTGGCATTTGAAGGACACGACTGGTGTATCAAAGGCCGTGGTATGTGCTATCCTGTCCATGGGATGGTGCATATAAAAGACCCCCTTGCTGCTGATCAGAGAGAGTAGCCTATGTGATGGCCAGCGGGTTTCCTTCCTTACTATCAAATTGGTCCTCTACCATATGTCTGATGTTGTATAACCGCACACCAATGTGTTGAGTGATCATTATATAGACACTTTCTTCTTCTTCTTCATTAGAAGGAACAGAATAGATATCTAGAATTATATTTTTCTTGCCAATTAATTTATGCTAGTCTATTTCTGCTATCTACGTGGTTTGAAATATAGGTTCTGATTTAGCTGTAAGTAGCCTGTTAGAATACACCGATTCTGACATGAAACAAATATCACTAGATCTTTTCCATGACATATTATGCTACCTTTGCACTAGAATTCAGGTCTTAAATCAGTATATCTGGTATTCCAGATATTATTGAAACAATTAATACCTGATAACAGCTTCTACATAAATTATACTGAATCAGGTGGCAGAGAACTGACAAACAAGAGCATCGTGTACCAACGTCAGTACTACTAGCAAGCAATCAATAGTAAACTAAATCAAGTTTTGAGCAAACATCACCCAAACTGTTGGCCCATTTGGCTCTGGTTAATGCACTTGGTATGACATAAGAATGCTATTTCCTAAACAGCTAGTTCTGACACAACAATATGTATCTTCTACACTACATATATCAACAATAACACACATTATATACTACCCTCCATCCCTACTTTTAAATTCAGAAAGTATCTAAAATACTGTAGGAATGGATGAACTTAAACAGAAAAAGCACAGAGTTACAAAACTATACATATGCAGTTTAAGGATAGGCTTATTTACATAAACTTCTCGACATTAAATAGGTCAACACTGTCTACATAGCTGCCGTCCATCACTAAATGTAACTAACAATAATTCTCAACTTTATCTAAAATTAACATATAGTTTTGATCAAAACTTAAACAAGTCATAAATGTTTTAAAATGAAATTGTTTCAAAATATGGGAAAATATTTACTTTTAAATAAAAAATATATAGCAAAATATTTTCAACTGTTTGCTCAAGCAAAACAAACATTTAAACATCAATAACAGTATTATTCAAACAACTATTGGGATAAAAGTAAGGGAGGTAAATCTTTTAATACAAATCAAAGCCAAAACCTAAGATTTTCAGTCTTAAAAGTTTCTTATTATTGTAGTGTTTATACAAAAGAAGACTGACAAAAATAATTTGTTACATAATGAAAAAGATAAATACAAAAGCCAATCTTTCTTTAGATTGCATCTCTTTTTTTTATGTTAAAAAATATTTTGATTCTTACAATGACGGCTCCATCAACCAAACACATTTTTGCCCATTATTTTGATTGACAATTATCGTCCAATTCTCCTTAACTGCTTTTCTCTTCATCATGTTCAGTCAGTTCTTTCCTAAACATTCCAGTATCACTGCTGATTTTTAATATGTATACACATGTAAATATTACTATTATACACATAATTATACAATATAAAAAACACTTGAAATTATATTAAACACTAGTTATTTATGACTTAATTTTTATAGAATTTAAAATTAGAACATTAACATAGTAAACCACAGAAAAGATTATTCGAGACATTTATACTAGAATTATGCTAGATATTTTAAACTGAATATTAGCAATTCCATGGATTATGACCCGAGTTTATGTTTACAAGATGTACGTAAAATGTTATCTTATCATATAATTAGTAAAAAAAAAAAAAAATCCCCCCCCCCAAGACAAATTAGACTTCCCAATTCCGCATTTAAATGTTCTAATTTTAAATTCATAAAACAAAACAAAAAAATATTAGAAGAATCAAATTAATGGTTAAATTTTGAAAAGTAAACAATCAGATGGCAAATTGTTTCAAATTTATGATTCTTTTGTTTCAAAACAGATTCCAAAAATCAACCTTCTAGAACAGAATTAACGAAACCAAGGGCACACGTACACAGGTACATGACAGTCTGATATTCTATACTTAGAACACTAAACACTTTTCTTGAAACTTGGTTTCCTCCAGTTCCAGTGCACATTTAACTGACAAGCAAAGCTTCAACAGGAAATATGGCCATTCATCTACACTCTGAAAAAAAAATAAAAAAATAATGAATTAAAAATAAAATATTTTCAGAGTTCTGTATTACGTATGTGTATAAAGTGTCAAAGAGTATATTTTTAACAACAACAACAATAATAATAAAAATAATAGGCCCATTCATCATCATCATCAATAATATGAATAAGCAAATGACCTTAAATTCATGAGTTCTATAACTGCATGCATACTTTACAAATGTTCATTCTTTAATATGTTTATAACAAAATACAACATAACTGCGCTTTGTGAACTATTGAATTTAACATCATCGTCAAATGCTTAATATACAGTGTAAACGAGATCCACCATAGCTAACAAAGCAGACACGATGTGTCAATGGTAATGCCAATAACAGTGCATCAAAATAGCTAAATATCATGTGGTTGTTTATTGTGCTTGCTTATTGAGCTTGTTTATTGTGCTTGCGCAGAGGCAGCAAAGGCAGATGTTAAGGAGTACCCACTAATACTGATCCACTTTCATTGTGGTGTATTTTTTTGTAATTTGAATACTAGTGTATGGATTGCAATACATTTTGGGCTGTGATTTCTGCCATTACATACCATGACCTTTGTTAAACAGCTGTGGAGAAAAGGCTGGATTAAGAAAAATGCCTCTGACAAGGAATGGTCATGCATCATGTTAACTAATAACCAGGTTTATCAGTAGCGTACATCTTTCCCTTCAAAACAAAACAAATAATTTCAATTTCAAAATCTGTGTTCCCTTGATATACGGTAGGTGTAGTCGATTTGAAAATTGTCTACTGACAATTTTGTTTTAAAAAAACAACAACCGGAAACAAGGTTTGCATTGTAACAGTAAGAAATAAAACACAATTATATTTATTAAATTAATGATGGAGTCACTATTTATTTGACAAAAGGATGACATTCAGATGGTAGTTGAATGGTAATGAGTTGGACTTCTTTTTAGCATGAATGGACCAAATTCTTGCAAAACACTCAATAAAATATTCTCATGATGATGATGATGATGTTGATAAGAATAATAATGATGATACTGGTGATGATGATGATGATAATAATAAGAAGAAGAAAAAGTAGAAGAAAACAATCTAGTAACAACAATAAAAAGAAAAAAAGAACCTGATAATGACAGCAATAACAACAACAACAAAATAATAATAATGTTAGGCCTAATGTTGCTTCTGTTAATTCTGGATGCATATAGATCTAGCCATAATATCTATGATTCAATTCATATTAAAATACACATGCAATATAAAAAAAGTAAATTAAAATGTAAAATGTTTTATTGTTACAATTATAAACGACAAAAACTGATAACAAGGAATCTGCATACTAGTATCTAACTATGATTACATTCATATTACACATGCAGTAAAAAATAAAAATAAAAATGTTAAATTAAAATCTAAAATGATCTGATTGTTAGTTATAAGGAAACAAACTGAAACAACGAATCTGTACATCAAACTGTGGTTATATTTATTATAAAATACATAAGCTGTATAAAAACATAATTTTAAAAAGAGGTAAAATTTAAATACTATAAATCTGCCCATCTACTTACGTTGTGTCTCGGATGGCACAGCACAACACCATGGAGAAGATCATTCCGAGAATCTGATGAGAAAAACAGCAATTTATATATTTATGTCATCATAGTGGTGGTCATTATAGCTTTCATTTTAGAAATAATAGTCGTGTAATATTATTGAAAATAGCAGCCATTAACATATAGATCAAGTTGTTTTAATGTGCACAGACAGAACTAAGTAGTTATAGCACACGCAATTAATATATAGCGTATCGGTTATCTTATTATAAGACTAAAATTATATTTCAATTAATGAAAATAGCAACAATTAACATTTATCAGTTATCCTATTACAGTGTTAAATTATTTTTCAATAGACAATTACAAACAATATTAATAATTATCAGTTACATATTTTTTATATCAAGTTAAGATCATTTTACAAAGCAAAGATTACTTTTTGCAATCAATACTCAACAAAATATAAAATTAAAATAAATTTTAAAATGTTCTTTCTCATGTTACATATGCAGTCAGTAATATAATAAATAAGTTACACCCCCTTTACTAGAGAACATTCAAGAGGTTTTATATTAAGTGTATTCTTTGATCTTAATAATTAGGACATTGTTTCATGTTGAGATGACCTGCAAGTGAAGATTAAAATTTGCTTACATTAAAAAACAAAAACAGTATTCGCATTGTATTAAACTACAACAGAATGCTTTGATATTTTTTTTTTTCGTTTTTATTAGATTTTTTTTGTTGTAAACATAAATTAGAATTTTTTGATTTTTTTAAAATCGAAACACAAACTGTAATTTATACATCTGTGTAATCTTAAAGGTGAAGTGTGAAGACAGAACCAGGTTTATTTCATTGGAAGTTCTGTAGAGGATGACTCATGGATTAATAGCATAATGCCTTATTTATTTATTTATCATGTAGCCTACATGCTTGCTTTCAAACATTCATTGAAAACAAAGCACTGACTGAAGTTCTGAGATACTCTTGTACATCTTTTTAGGTTCATCGAAAGCATACTTATGTAAAGTGTGCAGTGTTAAATCAAATATCTATCAATAAAGATGTTTTTCTTTATGTGAACAAAACTGAAGCATGATAAAACAATATATACATTATTAAATTAAATTTATATGTCCACATCTTAGAATATATAATTCTGAAAACTATCTTTTTCTTCTTTTTTTCTTCTTTTTTTAACATTATATATTAGCATTTGAAGTATAATTATAATTTAAATTTAAATTTAAAAAACACACACAAAAAACCCACCCTAAACAAACACTGATTAACAAGGACCATTCACACACCTCATGTGTATCAGAGAAAGACCTGTTTGGATAGGCTATATTGAAAATTAAATTTGAGGCAAAGGTAATTATCTTCATATAAATTACATTTGTCATAGTAATTGTATGTGTGTTTTACATGTTGTAATTGTTCACTGTCAACAGAATGCACTGCCTTTACAACTGTCATGTTGAACTACTGAATGGTAAACTAGATCAAAGACACAAAGCTCCAGCTCCATGCTTATAAACCTTAAAGTCTAGTATAAATAAAGTCCAGACTTTAAGATCATGGGAATGCCATTGCATTCAAACAACATTTATATAAATCAAAATAATTATTTTTATTTAATTATTTTGTTTGTTAAAGTCTGGACATTACTAAACCCCCTTTAGATTTTAAGTTTTATAAGCACAGGGTCTGTAAATACCCATAAAGGTAATGAGAAGTTAACCCTTATGTTATATTATTATCCACCTGTTAACAGTCCAAGTCTCATTCCACAAAGTGTTGTTACTACCAGTTAATATGAGTGGAACTGTAATGGAGTATTGTCATAGCAATGAAAGCTATTTACAACAATTTTACTGTTACCAATCACTTCAGGGATTGTAGAATTTGACTAAATATTACTTACTATATGTCAATACGTTGCATGAAAGCCAGAAGGTAATAAATAGCAGAAACAACAAAAAAATTCTTTGATCTCTACCCTTGATTATATTACCACATATTAGCTCTAATAACAGCAAAAATACAGGACATAGGGCTTATACTGTCGTAACTGTATTACAAATATGTACCTAGAAATCAGATTTCCTATATTATCTTTATTCCTATAAAAAATACTTTATATGATTTACAACATTCTGGCTCTCACACAACAAATAGATGTGAAAATTTACTGACCATATAAAATCTACTTTCATTTTTAAAGTATTTAGTGGTAAAAGTCTACAAATCAGTGGTCATGGACATTGGTCCACCATATTCAAAACAACCTGCACTTTGTAGAACAAGCCCCTGATCCTGTGCTTATAAACTTTAGTCTAGATTAATAAAGTCCAGACTTTAACGTCAAGGAAATGCCTTTTAATAAGTGAGAATGGTCTTACCAGTACAACAGCGATACCAATAAAGACACCAGCTACGATGATCAGATGGTCAGCAATGAACTGAAAGAATTTCTCATTGCATGGCTGAAAGAAAGCCAAGTAAATAAAATATTAGTAAGTCCATAAAACACTCATATTGCTAAATATGAAAAGATTGACATCTATATATAAATGTTAATAAAAATGTGTTAAGTGTGTTGTTGTTATTGTTTTTTTTGGGTTTGTTTTGTTTCGTTTTTGTTGTTGTTGTTGTTTGTTTGTGTGTGTTTTTTGGGGGGTTTGTTTTGCATGTTTGTGTGTGTTTTTAATTAAGTAAAATCCTGAATTATTGATTACATTTCAAATAATCCTATGAACTGTACCTTCCGGTCAGTGAACTATTCCACAAGAATGAATGTTTAACAACACCCCAGCACAAAATAACAAAGGTTGGCTATTGGCTGTCTGACAAAGGTGTAAAATTAAATGTTTTCTCATGCCAATATAATTGTGAATTAAAAATGTGTTGAATGCATCATTAAATATTTTATTATTAAATATTACCATACCTTCATGTAGTTCTCCGCACGACAGGTTTCTGGGACGTCGCCTGTTGAGCTGAAGTCATCTGCTCCCTTGGTAGCACCACAACATTTTAACTAGACAAACAAAGAGAACAGTCATAGTATAAACTACAAGATAACAGACATAATACCAATTATGTATACATCTACATTTTGACTAGACAAACAGAAAACTACAAGATATAATTCATAATATTAACTATATATACACATACATTTTATAAGTCATAATACTAAGTATGTATACACATACATTTTAACTAGACAAACAGAAAACTACAAGATATAAGTCGTAATATTAACAATATTAACTAATATTAAATATTAACTACAAGATAACTTAAATTAGACACATAAAGAACAGTCATATATGTGGGAAAGTAATTTTATTTCAACTTCAACTTACTTTGAATCTGCTTCAATTTGAAATTACTTTGCTTTGAGCTTACTTTGCTTTGAGCTTTGAATTGAACTTACTTTGATTTGTACTTACTTTGCTTCCAACTTATTTTGATTTCAACTTATTCTGATTTGAACTTACTTTGATTTGAACTTACTTTTCTTTGCACTTACTTTTCTTTGAACTTACTTTGATTTGAACTGTGTCTAGGAAACTCTTGGAGTCAGCCTCATCATTATATTTGTCCACAGCTTCTTGAAGCATGTTTCCTGTCACACCCTTTAGCTGTAACACAAAGATAAAATACATTAAAAACATAGTCCCGACAAAAAGAATACTTTCATTACTTCATCATTTATGTCCTGAAATATTTACATTATTTAACCATTTAGGTCCCATATATTTTCAGTATTTAACCTTTTAGGTGCCGAAATATTTTCATTATTCAATCATTTCGGTTCCAAAATATTTGCATTATTTAATCATTTAGGTTCTATAATAAATATTATTTGCATTATTTAATCCAGGGCCATACCCTGATCAAAATCCTAGAATTTTAGGTTACATACAAAATATATGGAATGAAATACTGTACAAATTAAACCATGGCAAGTGTATGCTATTTTCTGCAGTAAAAACAAATAAAATAAATTCCCTAACCCCCACCCCCACCCCTGATGGTATGGCCTTGATTTAATTATATTGGTCCCAAAATATTTTCATTATTTAATCATTTAATTTTCATAATATTTTCATTATTTAATCATTTAGGTTCTGGAATATTTTCATTATTTAATAATTTAATTTTCATAATATTTTCATTATTTAATCATTTAGGTTCTGGAATATTTTCATTATTTAATCATTTAGGTTCCAAAATATTTTCATTGTTTACCATAATCATTTAGGTCCAGGAATATTTTCATTATTTAATCATTTAGGTTCCAAAATATTGTCATTACTTAACCATTTAGGTCTTGAAATATTTGGAAAATTTAATCATTTAGGTCTTGAAATATTTTCATTATTTAATCATTTAGGTCACAGAATATTTGCATTATTTAATTATTTAGGTCCCGGGTTATTTTCATTATTTAATCATTTAGTCAGAAATTGTGGACTTTGTCAGTCACATTTAAAAAAAACAAATCAGCCAAATACTAAATCTTAGTATAAAAATTATAATTTGGTAAATATTGTAAAACCAACAACAAACAGGATAAGCGATAAATAAAAACAAAAGAAATGTCAAGTAACATTGAAAACGGGACATTCTACTTCTATGCATAGTTAAACAAAACGGTATTAACGCCCCAGACTCTTCCATAAAATCTACTTTTCTTTTGTCTAGACCTAATAAAATAAAATATAGTTATTATCCTCAGGTCATCTTTAAAAAAGGTTCATGCACTTTTTTATCTTATTAGAAAATCATTTATAAACTTCAATGGCAATAACATTTTTAAAAGTGGGTTAGAAGACTGCTTAGCCGCAAGTCACGTTTTTAATGCTTATAAAATATAAGATTAAGAGTGACAGATTGAGAGATTGAACAAGTACAAAGTAATATACCGGTGTGTGTGTCTGTCTATATATATATATATATGGCTATTTTCGTAGCTAGATGAAAGAGACAAACAGAAGAATTTTAATACATGCCCTATCCCTTCTGCACCATGAAAAGGTTAGATAGAAAAAACACTCAAGATTAAAAAAAAAAAAATGACATAAAAAAAATGTTTTGTATTTGGGATTAGTGTCACTCCAATATTTTATATCATGGGCTTTAAAAATAATTTGAAAATCTGAACGACAAAACTAATTATGACCAATAACCGTACCTCTGCACAATGCAAAGTCAATGGGATATTTTATACTAAACTAAGGACATTTAATTGTAATAAATTTAGTTTTCCTCATTTAAACATAAAATTTTGAGGCGACCTCAATAGTCTAGTACTGACTGCGCCCACCTATCATGCAGTCGATACAAGGTCAATCCCTGTCAGGTAGCCACTAGGCTTTTTTAATAAAAATGTTTCCAATGCTGAGATAACCATTAATAAAAATGTGTTGAGTGTATCATTAAAATAACAATAATAATAATAGTAATAATAATAATAGTAATAATAATAATAATAATAATAATAATAATAATAGTAATAGTAATAATAATAATAACAATAATTTCAATTGAAGTCTTCTGCTTTTGAGAAATGAGATAATTCATTTATTAATTTTAACAACATCTTGAACACATTTTTAATAATGGTTATATCAGCTTCAAAAATATTTAAAATATTGAAAAACAGTAGCTAAGTGATAGGGACCAATCTCAGATTAAATTCACATCATTCAGGCTGCAACATCATTTCATTGTTTTGTACCCCAAGAAAATAACATGCGAATACTCAGTACTATAGGTACTATATAACCCTTAATTATGTAATATACTTACATCTTCTTTGGCAACAACTGCCCAGATTCCAACTCCTAGCAAGATTGCAAAAATTACAAATAGACACACGAAGAACTGAAATGGAAAATAAAAACAAAATGTAAATACATGTATTAATATTCATCAATCAGAAAAATACCAGTATCTTAAATAAAGAAAAAAAAAAAAAAGAAGAAGAAAAAATGAATTAAAGTAAATATTCAGTAACATTCCTAATATTCTTTGAAAATCTAATTATTCTTTTAAATAATTGTATTAATGATAAATGATGTATTCAATAACATTTCTTAAATCCAGTTTTTGTTTTGTGCAAGATTAACAGAAATAAAATGTGAACTACATGTCTTATAGATCAATATTTTAATGGTACATATTTTATTTACATAATGGTGCTGTTCCTGTATGTATATCTGAAATCAATAAAAGTAATAAGTGTAGGCTAATAACTGCTGTACGAGTTAGAAAGTCAAAATGTACATCATTCCAGTACATTAACCTCATCTAAATGCCAAAGGAGAAAAAACTATTTAAAATGCCCCATTACATGGCCGTAGGAACTGGGAGGGAGGGGAGAGCTGGGGTCATAAGCCCCTATACTTTTTTGCTCCTCTTCCTTTTTCTTGTTTGATAAGGCTATAGGATCAAATATAGATAGTCTTTCTTGAAATCTCGGAAGGTTGACAGGTCTGGGCAGTCAGTGTGTTGATGACTTTTGCATTTTTTTGTTTTGTTTTTTGTGTTTTTTTGTGGGGGTTTTATTTTATAATTTTTTTTTTTTTTTTTTTTTTTTTTTTTTTTTTTTTTTTTTTTTTTTGTTTTTTTTTTTATTTTTTTTTTTTTTGTTTTTTGTTGTTTGT
>JAUTBW010121476.1:0-14638 GCA_032361425.1 Peltospira smaragdina | reverse complement strand
CTGCTG
This sequence comes from Peltospira smaragdina, assembly GCA_032361425.1. Lineage (NCBI taxonomy): Eukaryota > Metazoa > Mollusca > Gastropoda > Neomphalida > Peltospiridae > Peltospira > Peltospira smaragdina. The sequence goes on along the minus strand of JAUTBW010121476.1, from coordinate 14,632 downwards.
CAGGTAATGTTGGTGTTATACTTAAGACTACCCACTGCTGCAGGTAATGTTGGTGTTATACTTAAGACTACCCACTGCTGCAGGTAATGTTGGTGTTATACTTAAGACTACTCACTGCTGCAGGTAATGTTGGTATTATACTTAGACTACCCACTGCTGCTAAAGCCAGTGTTGATATCCATACTAGAATAACAGGGTTCTACGTAGCATCCGGAATTTGAGTGTCATCATGACTCACAGGGTTTTATTTTGGGAGTCATGCATTCAGAAACGGAAATCATCTGTTATATATCTTAATAACATAATTAAAAGCATAGCATTGGAAATACTTTGTGTCAGTACTGACGCAGATGTTATTCAGGAGTGTTTTAGGTAAATACCATGTCAAATACTGCATCATGTACAGTCCTGAGAATACTGCTGCAGGTAAAGCAATGTTTATACTTAACAAGACTGCTCAGTGCTCCTAAATCTAGTGTTGATATCCACAGTAGAATACTGCTGCAGGTAAAGTAATGTTTATACTTAACCAGACTACTCGGTGCATCTAAAGCTAGTGTTGATATCCACAGTAGAATACTGCTGCAGGTAAAGCGGGTTTTATACTTAACCAGACTACTTAACACTTTACTGGGTGCCTAAATAGCCTAGTGGTGGTTGGACCTGCCTGTCACATAGTGGATCTGAGATCAATTCCTGTCGGGTAGCAACTAGGGATTTTTCTAATAAAAATGTTTCCAACGCCAATATAATTGTTAATAAAAAGTATTGAGTGTGTCATTAAATAAAATATTTCAAAGCCAATATCCACAGTAGAATACTGCTGAAGGTAAAGCAATATCACTACTACGGACTGATTGAGATGAACTATTATAAACATGTTTGTGTATTCATTTCAGTACTACAGACAGACAGAGATGAACTATTATAAACATGTTTGTGCATTTATTTCAGTACTAGGACTGACCGAGATGAACTATTATGAACATGTTTGTGCATTTATTTCAGTACTAGGACTGTCCGAGATGAACTATTATAAACATGTTTGTGTATTTATTTCAGTACTATGGACTGACCGAGATGAACTATTATAAACATGTTTGTGTATTTATTTCAGTACTACGGACTGACCGAGATGAACTACTACACAGTGATGTTTGGAGTCTCAAGAGCTCTTGGAGTCCTGGCCTCTCTCATCTGGGACCGCGCCTTGGGACTGCCTCTGGAGCGACCTAAATCCTACGACACTCCCGGTCTTAAGAAACTAGTGGGGTCCAAGTAACTGTAGGAACTCTGTACTTAAATACTTTGTTGATCAGTTGTAGGCAGTATGCCACTGAGACGGAATGACTTAGCTCAGCAGTGTGTACATAGACTGTGTTGCAGAAAAAGCTGGTATGATGTGATTTGATTGATGTGTGTAAAATTACAATCAAACAGTTTACTCTCCTTATTTGTGATCAAGGTGTGGAGTCGGGGTTTACTTTCAGTGATATTAGCAACCTAGTTATTAGCTTCCTTTTCTTCTGGTTATTTTTTCGGTCTTGTTTTTCTTAAATTTATAAGTATTCCTTAAATTCCTAAAAGAAAGCCTTTTTATTTAATCGACTTTACTATTACTATACTATATCCGTAAAATATTAATTCAAATGAAAATAATAATACACATGACAATTTGTGATACTCTACATGACTAGTGTTATATTGAAAAATTAAATAGAGTTTTAGACTTTATTTTAAATTTTAAAAATAGTAATAATAGGTTGCAGCATTTGCATTTCAGTTAACTTCCATATCTTTAACAAAGTCATCTTACCTAAATAAAATTTTAAAAATTCAGTTGTCACTTGACTTTTTAAAACCAAAATGTTATTACTGATTCATCTATTAATGACTTTTACTTAATATAGATATACTGGTAAAAATGTGTGATATTATGCTAGTTTTACATTTCGCTAATGTTATTGGGAAGGCAAAAAACTGAACTTTTAAGGGCAAAAACAACAACAATGTAATTTTAAAATGTTTAAAAATATATATTTTATAATTTTATTTTCAATCCATAAAGGTGACAAAAAGCAAAATATAATTAATAATAATTATCCGGTGGAATAGCGTTGGTTGAATCATGTGATAGCAAATTAATGTTTTTATATTAGTACTGTTTATTGTTTCAATTTATCTCGGCTTATACAAGCAGTTTTTTAATATCTTTATTCTGACCAAGTTTTCTTGCCATGTTATTCTTGCTTACGTCTTCTTTTCTTCGAATCTTTATTTTTATCTATATAACTTTGCAATGTTGATACCCAATTTAATGTCGATACAAGTATTTATAGGTTTTGAAATTTTCTGTTTCCATTGTTCGGTTATGTCAAAAGAAAATGTAGACATTAAAACTGTTTGTTTATTTTTGGCAATAATTATGCACAGGGAAGAAATAGCTACAATGGATGGTTATTATATTTGTCACTATGAATTAGAGATAAATTACTGCTGATTTTATTTTAGTTACATACTGTTCTAGCATTGCTTCTAGAATGCACTGTCCATGGCCAATTAATTATAAAAGTATACTGAAATTAAAAGCTTGGCCAGTATATTTTAAAATCCATTTGCTAATAATTAATTTCATAATTTTTAATTATTGCTACTATTACTTACTACTACTACTACTACTACTACTACTACTACTACTACTACTATTACTACTACTACATACATTAATTTTAACATTCTTGAAGTAAAGGACTTATTCCGTGACATGTAATTACACACAAGTCCCACATTACTAGCAAATTGCCTGCCTGAAATGGTCGATTTGAGATCGATCCCTGTCGAGAAGATAGTCCCTACTAGGGACTTACTTAAGTAAAATGTTTCTGATGGTGATACAAACATTTAGAAAAATGTGTTGAGTGTCTCATTAAATAGAATAAATCAGTCACACACTGTTGTTTGTATTTCCAGCAAGAAAATAATTTAAGCTCTGCTATATTTTATTATTAGTTGACAAATTAATGGTATGTCAGAATTAGATTTTAGGACAGATCTCAGATTTGAACATGTAACTAGTTGTATAGTGTGAAAATTTGATATTAAAAGTTTTATTTTACATACCTTTTCTGTGTATTTCTTTGTCATGACATCTGTAATTTTGAAATGCTAGGCTTCTGTTATTTATTAAGGGTTACCATTTTAAAGTGATTCCATATTATATTATAAACTGACTTCGGTGTATCATGGGTAAATAGCACACATTTCTGAGTGGTGTTGATGTAGTGATTAGATCCCAGTTACTGAACCCACTACGATTTTTATAATAATAACTGTTTATCAACGTCAATATAACCATTAATTAAAAGTGTGTTGAGGGTGTTAATTTTTTAATTATTATTATTAGGCATTAAAAAAAATTAATAGGATATTAGAGTAATAATTGTTTTCTCATTTTACTTTAAGCTGTAAATATACAGTATGTAGTGTAAGTATTTAAGTATACAAACAAATGAATATAAATGTATCCAGTGCTTACAGATAATCAAATATTACGACAATAACTAGAATTTAGTTTCTCAATCTTGTTGCTTGAAAACGTCTAAATCTATAGAAGAGAATAATTCACTAGGTTTATTTATACGTAGGATTTTTTGTTTGTGTGTGTGTGTGTGTAAATAAGACCTGAATTCCATTTTTAAATTGACATACGTAGTATGAAGTGAAATTCTCTTCATTGTTTATAATCTTCAACATTGGTTTATCTTTTGGTTTTAGTGCCAGTATTGTTTGAGACTGTTTAGAAATGTATTTCCTGAATAATTTTGGGATATATTTAGTCCAGTAAAATTGCATTTAAAAAAGTGTCTGTATCATTCAATCCTAACATGCTTGTTCAATTCTAATATTCCCAAATATCTTTATAATTGCATACATTGAAAATTACCTCTTTTTTTTTCCTCACATATAATTAGACACTTCGTAGCCATAGCAGTGAAGTATTAAGTGGTGTATCCGGCAGGTGAAGGAAAGCTAACAGTTTGACATTTAATCAGTTTATGAAACTGCTGATCATTTTCATTAAAAAATATATTCTGTTTTAATAGATTCTTGAAGAAACAGTTGTTTAAAGATAACCATAGTTCAGGATTTAATTTTGTTTCCTGTCTTATATTTGTAATAGGCATATTAATCAATACCAGTAGTTAGTCTTTCAAGTTCCATAATATATTGTGTGCTGTAATTCTGTATTTAAAGTTTGTAATAAATGAAGAACATTTGAGCCATTTGCCTTTTAAGAATGTAATATCAAAGTATGTACATAAGAAGTTGATATGAAATGGAGATACAGTTAGGCTGTCCCAACTACTAATAGCTGTATGAGGCACAGTAGACCGAAACTACGGAACGCTTGACATTGTTTATAATTAAATATTATTTGAAAGTAAAGTCTGTATCGTCGAGGTATGTGATAATACAGTAAGTAATAAGTGAGATATTGATGGGCTATTAGTCTCTTTATGAGGGTTGTCGGATTAGTTTTAGGGAATGGGCAGCGATTTATAACACATGAACATATATAAATGGTGGAGGCAGGGGACATATTTCCTTGCATTTGTGAACACAATAGACAAATCTGAAATGTTTAAACCACAGTCGTTATCTGTTACATAGACCGGTATACATTTCGTAGTTCAGGGATTTTCATCAGCATATTTTAATTTTAAGTGGTGTATTAAACAAGATCAGTTTGTAACAGTGTAATAATGTTATGCTGTATGTTTACTCATTTACATTTGGTTTATAATGGATGTTTCAATGCAAGGCGTAAACAACTGATAGTTACACTGGCACAGGTGGTCAGAAGGATGTTCCTCGTGTAACACTTCAAACACATGCAATCCTTTACTGCATACCAGTAGTAGCCTGTGTGATTGCAATCCTTTACTGCATACCAGTAGTAGCCTGTGTGGTTGCAATCCTTTACTGCATACCAGTAGTAGCCTGTGTGGTTGCAATCCTTTACTGCATACCAGTAGTAGCCCATGTGGTTGCAGTAGGGTTCCTTTTGGACTAATAATGGTCTTAACCATGTGTCTGATTTTATATAACCGTAGATAAAATGTGTTGTCGTTAGATAAAATACTTCTACCTCTTTTTAAATACATGCATGTACATGGTTGTATTTTTATGAAATAATTTATGAGGTGTAAATCTCAATTTCTCAAATTATAATATGATGTAAACTAAAGACTATGGTATGTTTTGTGCAGAGAAAATATAGTGTGCTGTGATTGAAGTAGAAACTGGTTCTCATGATACCCCAAATGTTAAAACCATGTAAGATGTATTGTTTTGTTGAGAATAGCTGTAATTTAAATATAATACAGGGAGCACATTTTGAAATACTCTGTTGAATGCTCTATTAATTATTTATTATGTACATTTTAAAAGGCTCTATCAATTATTTATTATGTACATTTTAAAAGCATATCAGAACAAATACAGGTCATCAAAATATTTCCATTTCATCAGGAATCTGCCATGTAAACATACACCATATATTGTCAACATTTAAAATATATGCAGATTTAAGATAGATGTAGTGTTCATATTCCATTAATTCGACTTTTAAGACGGCTGTAAATATCTTATTAGCTGTATAGAAACAATGAAAGAGAAGTGTTACAGTACAAACCAGTAATAAAATTGTGAACATTTGTATGTAATGTGTAGTAGCACTTGGGATGTTGTCACAACACATAGTTAACAAAGTATTTAGCTAGTCAGAAAATATTAAAGGTCTTGATGATGCATTTGTGCTTTTTATTTTTAATCCAATGAAACCTCCAAACCAGACAATTTCTATGGCAACTATTTTCCCCGTTTCCTCATTTTGTCAAATATTTACTTTTCTGAAAACATTAATGGTCATTAAAATTGATGTGGGTTTTGCTGCATTTTTGTTCAGTGAAATTCCTCCAAATCAGTTCTATTGCAGCAACTTTTTGGCCCTCTAATTGAATTTTGTTACATTAATATATTCATTTAAAGCCTTTGTCCATGTACTTATTTCAGGTTATAAGAGGTTTCACTGTGAATATCGTCTCAATAATAGCTGAATGCTTGGTATCCAAAAAGGATAACGTAGAATTGAAGACGGCTGAACACAGTGTATATCTTTATATTCATTCACCTGTGAACTGGTAAATGGTCCACATAATATGAACTGATTTCAGATATTTGAAGGGGACAAAAATTGGACTTTTGGTACTTTAAACTTAGTGACAGGTAGATTTTAGAATTTACATAGATTTGACTTCTTTTTAGCTTCAGTGTGAAAAGCTACAAGTTGAACCCTGGGTAGTCAATGCTGATGGCTGTAAAACTCATCTTTTGGCACATAATTAGCATTTAAAAATGCAAGCCTTCTAAGCAAACGTGAGAAAAATATGATTGCTTAAACAATATAGTTTTATTTAACGACATACTCAACACATTTTACTAATGGTTATGTTGGTGTTGGAAACATTTTAACTGGATAAAACCCTAGTGGCTACCTGACTGGGATTGAAATTATGTCGTCGCATGAGAGCCAGAAGGTCGTAAGTGCATGTAAAGCATTTTTTTGAAACAAAGATAATGACGGAAAACTTTTCTAAATACATGTCTGTAATACAGTTAGCATCATATATATCATCCTCTATTTTCACTGTTATTAGAGCTACAATTAAAACATTTTTGTGGTAATATACATTAAGGGTGTATATCATGAATATGCAAAAGAGTGTTTTGGGGCATATCTGCCACTTAATTTCATGCGACAATTAGGAGATAACCATATGGAGTTTTGAGATTTGCGGGTGTTATTAGTTATTTGAGCCTGTAAACATTTGTAGGATCAAATAACTAATAACACCCGCAAATCGAAAAAAACTCCACATGGTTATCTCCATTGTAAACTGAATCGTTTTTTTACAGAACCAACTTTATATTTGGTATTTTTTTGAAAATAATACATAGTTACAATCTAACTGTATACCCTTGAATCGCCAACTTTGCCTGTTCCATTCCAAATGACGTCATTTTCTAATGACGTCATTTGCTTTCCGGTGTTTATTGAGTATTTGAGCCTGGAAATTCTATGGAATTAACCAGTCACAATACAGAACGTACATGCTTTATATAGATTTTAATTTTAGATCAACAGTGTCAGGCAGCCATGAACACCACTAGTCTACTGAGGCTCAGCTGCTTAAACAAAAACAAAGAGCACTCACATGGTGATATTTATTGCACTGTACATTTTAATACAGAGAAAATACCTACTAAATAAATGACTAACCTGTAAGCAAAATTGACTAACTGCATGAAAAATGTCAAGTTGTATTAAACTACTAGTAGGTCCATACCCATGTTTCAGGTAATTTACTTTTTGGTAATGTCTCGGTAAATGTGTGATAGTTCAATTCTGCACCAAAACCCTCGGAGAGGAAATAACGTACAACAAAATAAGCAAGGTATTCAAATATAAAGGCCTTATATAAAGACCTAAATTATAAGTATATAGATTAACTAGAAATGATTTTTCTATCTGCCCCTAACCAATATAAAAGCAGTGGATCATTCTGTGAAGAAAATAACTAACTGCAGGTCTGGAGGACTTCACAAACCATTACTAATTGTCCAACTGTTGTGTCAAACGTACTAACATAATTCTTTGCTTTCATCCAAAGTATGCACAGACAAATAATTTGTCACATGAGAGTCAGAAAGTCTAAGTGGCAGATACGACCAAAAACTTTTATGCATATTCATGATCTCCATCATTGACTACATTTTCACACCAAAAAAAAATCATATTTGTAGCTTTAATAAGTGAAAATAGAGGATATATATGGTCATAACTGTATTACAGACATGTATTTAGAAATCAGTTTTTCTTCATTATCTTCGTTTCTATAAAAAATACTTTGTGCACTTACGACCTTCTGGCTCTCACACAACAAAATTCCAAATGCTGCAAAATAAAGCTCACTAAGTGATACAGATTAGTCTTCATCTGATGCCATTTCTCATGAGTGATCAACAGGACGTAACTATGTCCAACACCTTTTCACATAGCTAAAATAAATGGTCATGCTTTTCACATTACAGTATTAAAAGAAAGATTCGAAAGAACAAGTTCAATCTTTAAAAAGACGGTAAACGGTAAAATAAATAAGCATTTTCAAAATACATAAAAAAAGGTTTCAGTATATCATGACATTTAATATCAAGACCTTTGTCAAGGCAGCACAGACAAACAATAAGAAGATGACTGCATTCAAGTGAAGTAAGCCACTGACATAACTGATTATCATATCATTTACATATGATGCATATTTTTCAACTATTTTTAAATAATATTGTACCATTTATTATGCATGGTATATTTTGACAGTTTTTACTTTGGATTAATAAAGGCAAGAAAACAAAAATTAATGGTTGATAAAATAAACCAACCTACCACCAACTAGAATGCTGGTCCAACCCACAAGCAAAGCTGTAAACTAGGTTGGGCGGTGATTTTTCAACATCACCAGATGGTGTGTGTTAATATAATTATTTGACTGAAATCCTTGATGCCACAAGTAATAAATAAATAAGCAAGACACGGTTTGTGACATCTGGATGATCAAGATTTCTTCAAAGCTTTTAGTCTGGCTTCCATGCTGTCACAGTTCTCCTTGATGGCCTGCGTGTTTGCCTTGAACGATACCTGCAGCTGAAACAGATGAGTACGCACCGTTAATAAACATGTACCAGTGTTTGTATGTTATGTACAAAGACCGAGTATGTTAAAAATAAAATAAAGGCACCTCCATAACCTAGTGGTGTATGTGCCCAGCTGACACGCAGTTGATCTGAGATCAATCCCTGTCTGGTGTCAGGTAGCCACTAGGGTTTTTTTAATTAAGAAAATGATGACACCGATATAACTGTTAATACAGAAATGTGTGGAGTGCATTGTTAAATTTAAAAAAAGAAAAGAAGGTTACCACAGCAATGAATTAATGCTTTAGATAAGTTACATTTCTAATCGATTTACTAATTACCATGAGAACGTACCAAAGTCTGTCATTGACAAAAGGGTTGGCATGGTTATGGAAAAGCAAGGAAAATTATGAAAATTAGATTTAGTAAAAAAAAGTCATGGAAAAATGCATCTTTGGTTGCACATTTGAACATAACTTGATATTTAACTTAAGGCAGCTGGACTGGATATTTAACTGAATGTAGTCTGACTAGAGATTTAAGTGAACGTAGTGTGACTTGATATTTAACTCGACTGTTGGAGATAAATGCGAACACACAGACCTCTTTCAGCATGTCCCCATGGTTCTGTAAGCTGCTGGCAACTTCCTGCTGCACTACATTCAGGTGAGAGAGCGACTGACTGAATTGTAGAGCTGACAAAATCATAAAATATACTTACTTACATTTATATAGATACACAGACACATACAAATACATATACAAATACTGAGATATACATATACATATACATATACATATGTAAACACAAATATAAATTAACAAAATTCAGGTGAGACAGCAACTGACTGAACTGCAGAGCTGTCGAAACAGGAAAATAATATTTTTTACAGACATATACACACATATGTATATACTTATAGATGCATTTATTACCTACAAGTGGTAAGCACATTCACTCATGGTGCAGTGGGTTATCGGATCAATCACACATGGTGGACCCGTTGGGCTATTTCTCGTTCCAGGCCTACACGACTGGTGTATCAAAGGCCGTGGTATGTGCTATCCTGTCTATGGTATGATACATATAAGACCCCTTGCTGCTGATTGGAAAGAGTAGACCACGGTGGCAGCGGGTTTCCTTCATCACCATCAAAATATCTGATGCCAATATAACCGTAAATAAAACGTGTTGAGTACATCATTAACTAAAAACACTCCTTTCTTTCTTTCTCTTGTAACAAAATTGTAAGTCCTCTTAGGAATGATTGCCTGTCATTAGAATTCACTTTATTCTGACTGGCCGGTAAAATACTACACAAACAGCTGGAATGTTTAATTGGCAGGACAGTTTTATAGTAATAAATATAGTACTACATTCTCATCACTGACAGTCGATGTTTACGACACTCGTGCTTAAATTATCCCAATCATGTGATAATCTCTATTTAGGTTATTAGCGAGATGCCTGATATACAACAGCCCACGCCTCACCTTGCTGTTTAATACCTACAAATTAGACAATAAGCATTAGAACCAATATCTAACAGCATGCAACTCACCTTGCTGGTGGAGGTCTCTGAGTGCAGTCAAGCGTGACACGACATCTGGCAGTGAGTCGACGGCAGCCTCCCACTTCTTGACCAGTTCATACAGCTCTGAGATCTAGCAGTAACACAGACTTGTAATAATCAACAGCTCTGAGATCTAGCAGTAACATAGACTTGCAATAATCAACAGCTCTGAGATCTAGCAGTAACACAGACTTGTAATAATCAACAGCTCTGAGATCTAGCAGTAACACAGACTTGTAATAATCAACAGCTTTGAGATCTAGCAGTAACACAGACTTGCAATAATCAACAGCTCTGAGATCTAGCAGTAACATAGACTTGCAATAATCAACAGCTCTGAGATCTAGCAGTAACATAGACTTGTAATAATCAACAGCTTTTACAGCTCTGAGATCTAGCAGTAACATAGACTTGCAATAATCAACAGCTTTTACAGCTCTGAGACCTAGCAGAAACATAGACTTGTAATAAAGGTATCAGTACCTACTAACAGTGGCCTCCTAGTTCTTAATGAATCTATACATATTACATCTCAGAGGTATTTATTTATTCATAGAGGATTCGTTACAAGTGTTTTTTAATATGAAAAATATCAACCATTTAACGACACGGGGTTGATATTTTTCATATTAAAAAAACACAAGAAGAAATTCTATTTATCCTAAGCTGATTTAATTTTCATGCTGGGGTGTCTTTAAACATTCATTCATAAATAAAAAGTGAGTTTGGACTTTAATAAGTCCAAATTTTAACATAATGATATTTGAATGATGTTATCAAGATGTTAAAGTTTTGATGTCATGAAAGTGTCGACACACACCTTTCCCTCCTTGTCTTTGTCAATGTCAGTGTCAGTGTGTTTAAGCATTAATATGGCTCGAAACTTATCCAAAAAATTGTTGGCCCAAAATTAAATATTTCAGTTACTATATTTTCATGTTCAGTGGACAAAACGTGTTTTTGGTTGCCCAAACATGAAAAGTTTTTGCTAAAATATATTCAATTCCACAATGTAAACATTTGGAAAAAGTGGGGGTTTTGGTGGGGTTTTTTACAATTGTTAGTATTATGGTCAATAGTTTACCAGCCAAATTGAAAAAGGGGCTTATTTTAGGAGTTAGCACAAGTGGTTGGGCAGAAAAATTATAATGGTACTTGGGTGTTAGGGGGGTCTATGGTGATCATCACCAGGGTGGATGTAGTCTGAAAGTGGTGCAACTAATCTTTACAGAACCATTTCTATGATAACCATAAAAATTACAGAAATTAATTAAATTTGTTCTAACACTTATAACAGTTGTTTCAAGTAAGCTAGAAACACACATTTTGTGTTGAATGAAAGGTATGACTATTCTCTAGATATTATCATGCATTTCAGCTGCTTAAGAAACGCGTTTTATTTATTATGACGTCATAAAGATGAAACATACCGTTTTCATAGAGAATACATCTTTTATAATTTGATACCTATTTCTAATAATTTTACTACTCATACTTATTATTATTGTAAGATAATAAAATTATGTTCTGAATATTAAAAATGCAATGCAGTTGTCTAGAAAATACTGGGTTTAGCATTGTGACAATGATAATAAAATAGGTTTACCATAACTATCATGTGTTAAAACTGAATAGAACAGTCACAATTGTTGGAATTTAACAAGCTACATTGTTTCTGTTAAGAATCTGGATCAGAAGAAGGATAATATTCAATAAGCAATTTGAGAGGTCACCGAAGTTGGTTCATTTAGCTGTCAATCCAGACCATTACATAATATAGATTACACCCACAGTTGCACTAGATACTGGATGTTCAGCTGTTGCATGGGATTTCTCTAGCCACGGTAACACCTGTTTCGTTTTGGTACCAACTTCTTTGTGTGAAATTGTTGTGCTCTAATTAAATCATGGAAATCTTCCTCGCCCTTTATTAATCTGCTATAAAATTCCTTGTCTGAATCGAACCATTTTCATATATTTTGAAAAAGTGAATCTGTTGCTTCTGGTAGACATATAACTGAAGTGGTTATAGGTACAAGAAGTTATATATTTTTGGAAGTAAGGCTTGAATCATCAATAACTGATGATTTCCTAGACTACAGCTTCATCTGCTATAATGCAACTCTTCATAGCTTCATCGTGAATGTTGCTAATTTCAACTAATTTGTCACATCTAATCTAGTCAATGTAGCAGTTACAGCTGTCATTAGGTGTGCAGTCAAATTATATTTTTCAAGTGTCTCATCCCTTGTACAATGTTGTCTGTGTTGATCACAGTTTAGTGATTGTTCAATGGTCGTAACGTTCCTCACCTTCCTATACATGTTAGGCAGAGATCCTCACTAAATGGTCGTCATGACCAATGAACAGCACTTTCTGCCTCAGTAAGAACCTGGTACTCATCTGGTTTCCCTTCTCTGAGAAGTTTTGCAAATTCAACATGCATAGATTTTAAATCCACATTGGGGAAGTCAGTTGAGATAATCTACACAGAATATTTTCTCCAGACTACATGCATAATTTCCAGCACATTTTCGTACGTAAATTAGTTGCTAATTAGTTGCAAATTGTTAATAATAATCAAAGGCCTGTAACACCTTTCATTTACAAGATCTGTGTTTCTAGCTTCTATAATAATAAAGTTACAATTGATAGAACAGATTTAGCCGTTTGCCATAATAGTTTATAGTTACCATGGAAACAGTTTTGTACAAAATATTTGCACCAGTTTCAGACCTACATCCACCCTGGCGGTAACCCACATGGACTCCTCTAACAGCTAGTACCATTGGAATTTTTCTACCCGACCACTTGTGCAAAAGTGTTGAATTCAGGATTGGCTGATAGACTACAAAAGGTGGCCCAAATACATCTGGGTAACTAACAGCATTAATTATCAATATTTAAGTCGTCCAACGGGAAATTGGTCACATCTGGCAATCTGGCAACTGGCAGTTTCCAGCTATGATAAGTAAACAAGAATAAACTAAAATCAGCAATAACTATACAGTAAGCACAAACAACCACATACCTTGCCCTCCTTGTCAACATCCTCCTGGACCGGTTTCTTCTCGGCAATCTGACCCAGCTTATACAGCACCCCCTGTAGTCTGGCCTCCACCTGGTCTATGTTGGCAGGGTCCAGTAGAGACAGTTTGGTGTTGAGGACACTCATTGCTCCCTGCAAGAAGATCAGCGCTAGCAGGGTAACGAAGGAAAGGATATTCCACACATTCCTACAGGACATCTAACAGTAATATACAGTCACACCTCGTTACCATGATCACATTAGTTTCATGTTAAGTATGTCATTATATCGAGCTGCTTGTTGTAACAAATTCTATTATAGTGCTTTTTAGTTCATTTGTTTCCACAGAACGTGTCAGATAGTGTACATGTCGTAATGACAGTAGCTGTAACCAGGCCTGACTGTACATATTTTTATACCCTTGAGGTGGCCTGACTACATATTTTTATACCTTGAGGTGGTCTGACTGTACATATTTTTATACCCTTGAGGTGGCCTGACTACAAATTTTTATACCCTTGAGGTGGCCTGACTACAAATTTTTATACCTTTAAGGTTAAAGTGGAAGAGGAAGGGAGGGAAAGGGGTTTAATTTATTGTTGTTATTTTCGCTACACAGCAGAGGATACCTGCTGATATTATACACTTTTTTACACTGCAATCAATTTGGTTGAATATGTCTCTACTTCTTAAATTTGGTCACAAAAACTTATCTTCCTAGTGCTGAAATCATGTCACACCAAGCAACCAAACTAGTAGGTAGGAAGGAAGGAACTGTTTATTTAACGACATACTCAACACATTCGTGTATGGTAAATGTCATTGTACATAATGGTAAAGGACCATTTTGATAGTAAGGAAGGTAACCCACTGCCACCACACAGGCTACTCTTTCTGATCAGCAGCAAGGGGTCTTTTATATGCACAGGATAGAACACAGCACAGCCTTTGATACACCAGTTGTGGAGCACTGGCTGCAGTGGGAAATCCACCATGTGGGATTAATCCAACTATGTGCGAACGCGCTTACCACTGAGTTAAGCCCCGCTCCACACTAGTAGGATTACACTAACAAAAAGCAACACAACATATCCACACAAGAGACTCCTAAATGTATTATCTGGCTCCTAAAATAATAAAACCAGACACCATTTGGTTGATGTATATGTATATGTGTGTGTGTGTGTGTGTGTGTATATATATATCTATCTATCTATATCTATCTATCTATCTATCTATCTATCTATCTATCTATCTATCTATCTATCTATCTATC
>JAUTBW010121365.1:0-14639 GCA_032361425.1 Peltospira smaragdina | reverse complement strand
CCAACAGATTTCCGGTCCTCAAGGTAAGGCAGAAGTGTGTAGCAAGGGTTTATGGATTGCGAAATAACTACAGCCTCCAGGGTTTCCACTTTCAGCGTGGCCACGTCAACGATGCAGCAAGTGGTATCGATGCCGACGTCTTCAAAAGCTGCGTCAAATTTGTGACCAGATATTTTTCGTAGCATTCCCGCTTGTTTGACGTCACAGGCTCCTGATCGAAAGCCGGTGTTGGGTCCCCAATAGAGGAAGCTGGCGTCATAAAAAGAACCAAAGACTCTTACAATGTCCACCTCTTCGTCGACCACCATGTTGTAAAAAGCTTTGTTATATATGCCGCAGGAGAAGAGAGCGTTCATTCCTTCGGTGTACTCGTCCATATGTATAATGGTTCCTGCAAATTTCTTGTAGAAATAGCGAAACGGCCTGTCGAATTTAATGACGTCTGGTCCAGCCTCCCACATGTCGCGATCATAGAAGTCGGATAGTTGTTCCATCGTTTCCCCCATCATGTCTGCCAACGCTGCTATGATTCCGCGGGATTCCGAGCTGGAAATCATATTTGAGTGCTCTAAAATCATTCCGTATGTCATTGCATGTGCGATCATGTCTATGCTTACCAAAGGATAAAACCATTCATTACCGTCTCCCAAAGCCAAGCAGATATCAGACCAAAAACCGGCCGCGAGTCCCTCGTCATAATGGGTACATATGTCGAGAGGTCTGATTAGAGGAGGCCTGTTGTAATATTTTCTAAAAATATCATAAATCTTCTGCGTGTAAAATAAGGCGTCAAGGTTGGCAGATTTGGCTTCATTGACTTCATCTTCAGCGTTGTAACAGTCGTAGCTAGCTGGGAATCTGGGAACGACCGTTCTCTGTTTGAGATCAAAAACCGTGACATCACACGACTTTAGCCAACACGTCGAATCAATCCTTGTCACTGGCAGACAGAAATCTTTCTCATCGTCCATAAACCCGTAGGTTATGTCTCCTGTTTTAGGATTCCCCCCAATTCCGTACGCAGCCACGGGACAGTGTTGACAGTTTTCAATCTTCTGATCACGCTTGCTCTTATCACTTTTACCATAATTTACCTTCTCGGATTCCTTTTCCGTCTTTATGTCACGCCCGTCCTTACTTTTATCATTATATATCTTCTTAAGCTCACTTCCCGTCTTAGCATCCAACTTTATACTACGCTTGTCCTTACTTTTATCATTATATATCTTCTCAGGCTCATTTCTCGTCTGATCATCCCACGTCTCTGACGACCTTTTTCTTGCACTGTACATAGAAATCCTGTCCACGTTGACCAACACGCTGTGGGTACACGCGTCCACTATAAGGTATGGCCGCTTCGCGTTTTGCAGTTCTACAGAGTTCAAATCTAACACGTACGCAAGGCAAGCCGATCCCACGTCCTCAGGGTACACGACCTTCTGGCTGTCATGCAACACCAGACTTCCGCTCTCCATGTCGGTCACAGACAGAGCCAGATCCAAAAGATCAGCTCGGCTTACCTCGCAGGCGCCGACATCAGGGATATCCTCTTGGATGTTTTCGATGATTTCTCCTTGAAGACTTCCAGTGAAGAGACCTGAATGATCCACCGCGTATATGACCGCTGCACCAAACACTTCCAGACCTCTGTATATTTGTTTGGCGCGCCAACTCGTTGAGCCGTCGTCGTTGACGATGTAGCTAATGAGCTCGAACACGATGTCGTCGTCTAAGTGGAGGATGTCGTTGATGGACGTCGTGGCAGGCCAGCTGCTCTCCAGCTCTCTCATGTTGGGAGATTCCTGTTTCCTTTTCTCGCCCACATTTACCTTGTGTGTACCGTGTACAGGTAACGCAAAGAGAGCTATACCTGAAATAGGATAATAATAATAATAATAATAATAATAATAATAATAATAATAATAATAATAATAATAATAATATTTTTTATTTAACGACGTACCCAACACATTTTTATTAACAGTTATATCAACGTCCGAAACATCAAAAACTAAATCCGTAGCGGGTAAATGATAGGGGTCGATGTTGTCAAATGGGCTACTCTATCCAAGCGGCAGACAAGACAGAACATACCACGACTATCTATTACACTTGTATAACAATAAAAGCTCATAAAAACTGGGTCACTGAGCATTTTTTGTAAGGCAATATAGAAAACAAATTCCTTTAAAAGTAATAAAGCAAATAAAATGCCAGAAAAGAGTGCTTAAACCTTTTATCTCTTATGATCAATGCAAATGAAACTTCTGGCATCAAACATAGATAGAGATTTCCAGTCATGGAAGCATGTAAATGCTATCATATCATTCAAATCTGTAAAATTATCAGAATTGTACAACAGCAATTTGTTGGATGATATTAAAATATATTCTGATATATTTTCAGGTCTGCTTGCCAGTGGTATGATTGAAGTCAAGTTTGTGGATTACGGAAACTCTGAAAGTGTCACTTCAGATCGCGTCAAGGCAATTCAGGAACGATTTCTGCGTCAACCTATTATGGGTCTCCAGAGTAGTCTAGCTGGTGTCTCCACACAGCAGGAATTTTGGACTCCAGAACACACAGCTCAGTTCGAGGATGTTGCACTGGACCAGGTGTTCACAGCCTTCGTCAGTTCATGCAACAGTGAAGGAGTTTATTTGCTGGATCTCACAAATTCCAAAGGTGTGAACCTCAACAAGGAATTTGGCTTGAAAACTAGCACAATCTGCTTGAATGATTCTGAAAGCAAGGGCAGTCACAGACAAATCATGATGGGCCAAGGTGATGCTGAGCTACATGTGAGGGTGATGGAGAAAAACTGTAACAATAACATTGAAGCTACTGCTGATGACAAACTGAAGAACAATATAGAATTGCCATTTGGTCAGACTGCCCTAAAACCTACTTATGTGTTGTCTCCATCAGAGTTTTGGTGTCAGCTTGAGAAAGATAGTAAAAAAGTAACAAGTCTGACAGACAAGTTAAATATACACTATAAAAGCCTTTCTCCTAGGGATTTACTCGTAGATCACCCAACAGTAGGAATGTTTTGTATGGCAAAGTTTCCTGATGATGATTTGTGGTACAGAGGAGAGATTGTTGCAGTCAGGCCTGGAGACTGTGATATATATTTTATTGACTATGGAAATACTGCTACAGTTCCAAGAAGTTCACTGAAACAAATGCTGCCACATTTGAGGATGGAATCTCCATTTGCAGTCAAATGTTGTTTGTCAAATGTAAAACCAATTTCAGGAACATGGAGTGAGGAAGCATCAGATGAATTTGAAAGTCTAATACTGGACAAATCTATGCTGGCAACTCTGGAGGGAAAAACAAAAGAAGGACTGATGCAAGTTACACTGACAGATGCTTTAGGTGGATTTGATATCGGCAAGAAGCTTGTTCTGAAGAAGCTAGCTGTGTTGGTCAGAGTAGTAGGCAATACTTGCACTACTTTTCCAAAGAGAGACGTAAAAGTTCCCAGTTCTTGTGAGGTGTTTCTCTCCTCCATTGAGAGTCCACAAAGATTTTGGGTTCAGTTGTTTGAAAAACAGGCACAGTTGGATGAGTTTGTGGAGAAAATTGAAGGCTATTACAGCACAAAAGGCACACCAGTAACATCTGTTCACCCAGGGATGCCAGTGGTAGCTAAATTCACTGAAGATGATGCTTGGTACAGAGCTTTAGTCACCAAGACCAGTGGTGGGAGAAATAATGTATTTTTTGTGGATTTTGGAAACTCTGATTCTGTGCTGACTCAGTTTCTGAAAGTGCCAACTGAAGAGGTGCTACGTGAACCTGTCTATGCCATAGAATGTAGTCTGAAAGGTGTTGCTCCTTTGAAACAGAACTCAGACTGGCACCCTGATGCCAAAAGTTTCCTTGAAGACATCACAAAAGAAGGTGCCATTTGCAAATTTATTGGAGTGAAAAATGATTCATATGTTGTGGAACTGAATGCCAGTGGGAAGGATGTTGCATCATTTCTCATTTCTTCTTCCGTTGTGAGAGAAAGCAAATTTGATGAACTCAGTTCTGTGGTGAAATTGGCTTATCCAGATTCAGTGAGCATTCCAGCCAAACACTTGGAGAAAGGATACATTTCACACATCGACTCACCAGACAGCTTCTGGGTTCAGCTGTTGAAGTTCACAGCACAACTGGATGAGTTAATGGAAAGCTTGGAGGCTCATTATGCTTCTGGACGTGGAGTCCCACTGAGAAGTGCACAAGTAGAAATGCCATGTGTGGCAAAATACAGTGCAGATAATGCTTGGTACAGAGCTGTAGTCAAAGAGATTCACAGCAGTGGTATTAGCGTCCATTTTGTTGACTATGGCAACACGGAAATCATTCCGCCATCTGTAGTGTGTGAAATACATAAACAGTTCCTAAATACACCTCCACAGGCAGTGCACTGTAAACTTGCCGTTAACATAAAAGCTGGAACCAGTTCCCAGGCTGTTAGTGAAAAATTTCAAGAATTGGTGCTTGAAAAAGAGCTGGTCATTAAAGTTCTCAGCATTGAAGGCTATGTTTTAACAGTGGATGTGCTTGATGCTGGACAGTCTATGATTGGTGTGTTGAAAAGCGACTTTCCATCCTTCATTGTTTCCAGAGCATCTACTCCATCAGGTACTGCTGCAATAGCTGATTACCCACAAATTCAGGTTCCAGTTGGAATAACAAAACAGGTGTACGTGAGCTTCATAGAAAACCCTAGCCTCTTCTATGTCCATGTGGATGCTGATGAACTTTTGAATAGCATCATGGAGAAACTTAGCAAGCAGTATGGCTCTGCAGCAGAAGCTGTCCTAACGAATCCAAGGGAAGGTCAGCCTTGCTGTGCTCTGTATGCAGAAGATGGTGCTTGGTATAGAGGAAAGATTGTGTCTGTTGCAGGGGATTCAATTAAAGTGCAGTTTGTTGATTATGGAAACGCAGAGAGTGTCAACAAGAACAGCATTAAACCTCTTTCCAGTAGTTTTCTTTCTGCTCCCCCTCTTGCCATCCAGTGTTCTCTAGTTGATCTTGAGCCATCAGGAGGTAAGTGGACAGAAGATGCGATAGCATTTATGGAAGAATTGACTGTGGACAAAGTTGTCATGTGTAAATTCATGACTTCTCAAGCTGTGAAGTTGTGGTCTGGAAATATTGATATATGTGAGAAATTGAAGGAGAAGGGATTTGCCAAGACTATTGGTACACGACAAACAGCTGTAGCCGCAGCTACAAGTCAAGGATCTTCTGTGGCATCGGTGATGCCATGTGTATTAAAAACACAACAGATTCCTTCTAGTCCCATTGCTGCATATGTCAGTCATGTAGATGCAAATGGAACATTTTACATTCAGAAGGCAACTGATGATGAAGTTATTGCAAATTTATCAGCAGAACTTCTCCAGTATTATGGAAGTTCAGGCTCTCCACTGAACTTGGTTCAGAAAGGATCAGTCTGCTGTGCACAGTTCTCTGATGATGATGCCTGGTATAGGGCTGTTGTGGAACAGGTATCAGGAGGATGTGCTACTGTCAGGTTTGTGGACTTTGGAAACACAGATGTCTCCTCTCTGAAAAATTTGAGAAGGTTGGAGCCACAGTTCTGTGATCTTCCTCCATATGCATTTGGATGCAAACTTGAGAATCTCACCACTTGGCCTTCTGGTATTCAGGAAAAGTTCACAGAGTTCACTGATAACAAAGAACTGCAAGTGAAGTTCTTGAGCTCATCAGAGCCATACACTGTCAGAGTTACCTACAATGGAGTAGACCTGAAAAGTCAGTTTGTGTTGGCTGATGCACCCACAGAAAAAATGAAATCTCCACCAAAACCTTCATTTGGTTCTAAAACAAAGTTTGGAGGGCAAGAGCAGACTTCTAATGCTCCCAAGTCTGGATTTGGGAGAAAACCACCAGATCAACCTAGTGACCAAAAACCAAAGTTTGGAAGTCCACCAGGAAAGTCATCTTCTGATCAAGCAAAACCTGGTTTTGGAAGGCCAGCACAGTCAGCTTCTGCTGATACGACACACAAGCCTTCGTCTGGTGGACGTCCTTTTGGTTCTTCATCAAAGACCCAAATGTCTCCACAAAAGAAAGAAGTTGAAGTAATCCCACTGGAAGAACAAAAGTTCAAAACTTCACTGGCTCCTAGGGGTCAAGTCAAAGCCTTCATTTCCCATGTAGAAGGAGGTTTGGTCTACCTTCAACAAAGCAAAGATATTGACAATGTTATGGCTACAAGTGAGAAAATCAGAAAACTGCCTGAAGGATTAGCTCATGCAGCTGTTGGTTATGCATGTGGAGCAATGTTCACTGAAGATAAAACATGGTACAGGGCTGAAGTGATTGAAGTGTCTGATGACAAAGTAACTGTTAGGTTTGTGGATTTTGGCAACAAAGATACATTGACTGTAAATAACATGAAACCACTGAACCGAGAACTGCTTTTTCAAGATCCTAAAGCTTTACCGTGTAAAATACTTGGTATCGATGACTTGACTCCAGATCTGGTGGATTTATTAGCAATGCTCACAGCTGACCAGGAGGTTATAGCTGAATTCTGTTCACAGCAATCCCCATTTAATATCAAACTGAAGGATGTGGAAGGCAATGACATTGCTAGCATTCTGTGTCCAACAACCTTCCCTGTTCAAGAGGTTCCGAAAGAGTTACTTCAATGTAAAGTGGTGAATGTTACGAGTAAAGGGACATTTTATATTCAACTAACACAAGATGTGGAACTGATCCGTCAAGTCAAGGCTGAACTAGAGTTGGACTTTGCTAATGTAGAGCAGAAAGAGACGCCTAAAATTGAGGTTGGCCATGCCTACTGTGCCAAAATGGAAGAAGATGGTTGGCACAGAGCATTAGTTAAAGATGTGAAGGAGAATGAAGTTGAAGTCCAGCTTGTTGATTCGGGAGGATGCATCAGTGTGAACACATCTTGCATTTTCTCTCTGGATCGTAGATTCCTGATGTTCCCAGCACTTTCTTATGAATGCATCTTAAATAAATTCCGAGGATGGTCAGACGAACAGAAAGAGAAGTTTGTCGAAATGACCAAAAATAAAACTATGAATATACAGTTTCTGACAAAAACACCACCATACAAAGTTGAGCTGAGCAGAAATGTTGCACTGGAGGTTCTAGGTGAACCTGAAGAAACTGAGGTGTCTCAGGTTGAAGCTTCTGCTGAAGTTTCTGACATCAAGCTGCCGGCCCATACACTTCCAAACGGAGTCACTGGCTATGCCTCGTTTGTAGATACCGATGGATCAGTGTACTTACAGCTTTCTAATGAGGAGGAAAAACTAAACGCCATCACAGAACAGCTGCAGAGTGATTATGCTAACGGTGGACAGGCTGTTAGTCCAGTGGTGGGTACTGTCTGCTGTGCCAAATTCACTGAAGATGATGCCTGGTATAGGGCCACCGTCACCTCTGTGAACGGTGACCAGATCACTGTCAGGTTTGTAGACTATGGCAACACTGATGTGGTTTCCAGATCCAGGATCGTTGGTCTGTCAAAAGAGCACCTCAAGGTGCCAGCCCTGGCGTACCGCTGTAAACTACATGGCTATGAGTCATGGACACAGGAGGCTGTTGATGCTCTGGACACCATGGTCAAGGATCAGCCACTGACCGTGAAGGTGATTTCGTCCGCTGAGGTCTTCACTGTGGAGCTGCACCTGGATGATGGCAGCAGTGTCGTTGGACACCTCCCGGTTCCAGTAGCTGAGAAAAGAAAAAGTAAGAATTACATTTGAGTATTTTTTTAAATAGCTGGACATAGTTTAAAATTTAAGAAGACAATTTTGTCAGTTTTTTTCTATTTGAAACAGTGAAGTTACATTATTATTTCTTTGGAACGAGAAGTAACTTTGAGGTGGAGTGTTCTCCCTTGTTGTGCATTGGGTCATCAAATTGTTCCCACATGATGAACCCATTGGGATCAGTTGTTTCAGTCAGTAATCCTTAACTGGTGTAACAAAGGCTGTGGTTTGTTCTATATGAAAGATCCCTTGCTACTCTTTAATGTATCTCTCTAATCTTATTTGTGAGTGTGTAATTGATCACAGACATGTAAAACAGCAAAGGTAAGTACTTCCAAAATATATCTGGCCAATTTACCCACATTATCAGTAAGTTATACTTAGTTTGTAAGAGTGATTTTTTTGGGTCTTTTATTCTAGTCTTAATTTAACTATTTTTTACATTTTCAGTATTTCTTAGTAAAACTTATCTAACATTTTCTGCATTTCTTAATAAAAATTTTTTTTCATTTTAAAACAAATTCCAGCAAGTCCCTATAATTTGGTTAGTTTGGAACTTGGTAAGAAAACGGATGTACACATCAGCCATGTGGAATCCATCTTCACCTTCTACGTTCAACCCGTATCATCGGACGAGGCCCTGACCTCCCTAGCTGCAGCCATCAATGAACACTACACAGCTGATGAACCTGGTGTCAGTGAGGAGTGGATGAAGTTGGACAGTGCATGTGTGGCAAAGTACACCGAAGATGAACAGTGGTATCGTGGAATTATAACCTCCATTGATACAAAGAAATGTGGTGTTCACTTTGTTGATTATGGAAATGCTGACATCATCAAT
Organism: Peltospira smaragdina; assembly: GCA_032361425.1. Lineage (NCBI taxonomy): Eukaryota > Metazoa > Mollusca > Gastropoda > Neomphalida > Peltospiridae > Peltospira > Peltospira smaragdina. Next base: position 6,017 of record JAUTBW010121365.1, on the reverse strand, counting down.
AAGTCTAATGTCCGTCAGTTGAAAGAGGAGTATGCTATTCTTCCAGCTCAAGCAGTGCGGTGTAAGTTGAATGGGGTGGATGTTTCTGATGCTAAACTGGATGAAGCATCCGATACCCTGGTGGAAATGACAATAGAAAAAGTGGTGTCTGTTGTGGGAAGACGTAAGATAGTGGAGGATGAGCATGATGTGGTGGTTGTTGATGTCTTGGATGGTGGTAAAAATGTGTCTGCTGTGCTTGTTGAAACTGGACTGTGCACTGCAATAGTAACAGAAGATACTGAGCCTGAAATGGCAAAAGAAAAATCTCAGAAAAAGTCATCTGAAGAATCAACTTGCAAGGCTGATGTTTCCAAGAACGTCACCAAAGATGAGGAACATGTTTCAAGTGATGCCACTTCTGCTGCCACTGCTTCAGAAGGTTCGGAGAAGACTGACTCCAGTGTCTGTAACACTGTGACTGTTACTGAAGGCCAGAGACTGTCTGTGTTTGTGTCCAGTGTTGAATCTCCCACCAGGTTTTACATCCAGCTAGATGAGCAGAAATCAGGCTTAGACGAGTTACTCAACACCATGTTTGACTTCTTCAACAATCTCTCCGAGGACGAGATGACCATGACGAGTCCTCAAGTTGGGTCGTTCTGTGTGGTGTATGGGGATGAAGACGAGACTTGGTACCGGGCTAAGGTGGTTAGCGTGACTGGTGACTCGTGTGTGGTGTATTATGTTGACTACGGTAATACGGAGGAGGTGCAGTGTTCAGCACTGAAGGTTCTGCCGGAGCAGTTTAAGAGAGTTCCACAACAAGCCATGATGTGTTCCCTCGCGGGCATCAAGTCATCTGATGATGCCTGGAGTGATGAGGCCGTGGAGTTCTTCAATGAACTGGTGGCATCCAAGTAAGACTGGATTAATAGTACATTCAATATTGCTTAAAATATTAATTTTACAAATATATATCTAGGTTAGAAATGAAGGGGATAAAATCTGAAAATGTTAAATATTGCTTGTTTGTATTTTACTGAGCTAATTTTTTTTATATTTCTTGTAATGTCATATTTTTTTTAATTACCTAGCTAGATCAGAAATTAAAGTCTGTCCTGTATGAATCTAATGTACTTCTAATGCGAATTATAAATTCAGGCAATAATTTTCAGTATCAAACACTAATCTGATTACCTAGTCTGATTACTTAATGATTAGTTGCTAATCAGGTTTTTTTGTTTGCACCACAGTTATCACTTAGTAAATTACAATTATTTTTTTTAAACTTGGAATGATCTTAAATTTAAATTTATTTTACTTTTACATATTTTCTCTGCAGAACCATGTTGATGGATGTGGTAGGATTTGATGACAATGGAGTTTGCATTGTGAATCTGATCCACATGGGCACCCCGGTCACACAAAAGCTGATGGAGAAAGGCCATGGCATGGAGTTCTCTACTCCCATAGTCAACCGACGAGTGAAGCGGGTGTTTTCCGACACAAATGAAACGCCTGTGAAACTGGTTCTCGATGACAAAGACGAATCTCTGTCAGACTTGGAAGATAGGTTTGAAGATCGTGAGGAAGAAGATGGTCGTATTAAATTAAGGTACAATAGTGTTGCAGAGTTACTTTTGTGTGTGTCTTTTTGTTTGTTTTATAATAATGCACTGAACTGAAGGTAAATTGTTTATTAGTTATTCAGTTATTTAGAACCAAGAAAAGCCAGTGGTTAACTAATGAAGATCATCTCAAATTAACTGAGCGTCAAGTGGGCACTTCACCACTGGGCTACCATTTGGCCCAAATATAAAATAGATTTATTGATCCAGTTTTATCTGTGTATTTGTAACTTACGGTTATCTGTAGGTTTTCTTATGTTTCTTTTGTTTTAAAAAGTTTAAAATTGGTAAAGAAATATTTCTGAACACTGGTGAAATGAAAAGGTATTTTGATGGATACTTGGTAGGTTTTCATTATAATATTTTCAAACATAGATGTCAACACATTGTTAGCCATAAATGTTTAAACAAAGGAAAAATATTATTGAAAATATAACATCCTAGTGAATAAGATTTTTGGATGGAAAAAATATATCAGATTATCTATTAAATAATGCATTTTAACAACATGCTAACATGAGCATACTGCATAAGAGTAGACACATCTAATACCAGTATAATCTTAGTAATTTAGAAATAAATAAATTAATGTTTCATTAAATAAATAAATTTGAAATCAACACCATGGAATTTCCCGTATAAAATATGAATGAATCAGCAGTGAATTAATTAATCTTTCTTGACACTCCAGCACAAAAATAGATTGGCCTATTTTGTGAATGAATCAACAAATGAACAAAATTAAATTGTAAGTAATATATTTTTCAGAATATATTATTATTCCTTCAGGTACGTTCAGAGTGAACTAAAAACTGGCACGGCGTATACCGTATTTGTGACGCGTGTCCGTGATCCCGGCTCGTTCTTCTGTCAGCTAACCTCGTCCGCCCAGCTGCCCGAAGGTCTCCAGGCCGACCTGCAGACTGAGTACACTGAGACCTCGTCCAGACTGGACTCTAGCGATGTGACCCCAGCAATGGCCGTCATCGCACAGAATAAAGAAACTCACCAGTTCTGTAGGGCAAAAGTCCTCACTGTTGACAAAGACTCCGTCCGAGTTTTGTTGGTAGACTATGGACAAGAAGAAATTGTACCTGTAACAGACTTGTGGAAAATGTCACCCAAGTTTGCAATACCCACAGTTAATATTTTTCAGTGCACTTTAGCTTACTTTAAACCTATTGGTGGTTCATGGTCAGAAGCTGCAACAAAGAAATTTGAAGAACTGATATCTGAGAAGGAACTTGTTGCGAAAGTGATAGCACAACGGGCTGGTGTGGTTGCTATTGAATTGATGGATGACAGTGGAGTGTCTGTAGGGCAGAAATTGGTTGATTAGAATCATGCTGTAACTGTTGATCTACCTAAAGTGTCATTACCAAGCAGTCAGAGTGGCGACGAAAGTGGATCCAGAATGTTTGGATTGGCCGGTGACGACTCCATGACACTAGGTATTGAGTCGATAAATGAAGACACAGTGTTTGGTCAGCCGCTGCTGGAGTCCACCACCGTGGTGGACGTGTCTGATGACCAGTACCCTGTGCTGAGACTGCATGTAGAGAAGGAATATGATGTCGAAGTTCTGGAGAAAGGTACACCAGACAATTTCAGCATTCGCCTGTCGGAGCAGGCTGCCCAGTTCAAGAAGGTGAAAGAAATTCTGGCCAATGTTGAAGATAGTGAAGAAGAAGAGCAGGTAGAGATGGGAAAACCCTGCCTGGTGAAGATTGACGGTCGCTGGCACAGAGCGAAAAAGATTGCAGAAAGTCATTCTCTGTCTGAGGTAAGAAGAAAAAGGTTTTAGACTTTTGAACAAGTATTTATACATTATTTATTTATGCATTATATGTGCCATGCACATGTATATTTGAGTTTATTGCTTGTATGTCATGATTTTTTTTTTTTTTTTTTTTTTTTTTTTTTTAAATAAATTTTAAATTCATTTTTCATTATTGCACAGTAGTTTCCTACACTAAATACAGGTAAAACCACACATTTCTGAATTACCTAATATTATTGTTAATTGATTTTCTGTTATGTTAAAACATTTTGCTTAAAAACAATCTACACCCTTTAGATTTTAAACATGGCATTTTTTCTCAGTGGATTTTCTTGTTCAGCTATCTTGTCATTTTGGAGACCTTTTTTTTTCTTTTTCTTTTTCAGTTTTAAAATATTATTTAAGTAGTTTAATAAGATTATCCTGCACTTATTGTTGAATGATCAAACTGCAAAATCTATTGATCTGTATGTTTCTTTCACAGGTTCAGCTTGTGGACTATGGTGACATGGAAATGGTGGACAACAATAACATCCAGAAACTTCCCAGCAGCTTGCTGGAGATCCCAATTCAAGTGCTGCCATGTACGCTGGCTCACGTCGCTCCCATAGACAAAAACAGTTGGTCTGAAGAAGCCATTCAGTTCTTCAGAGGTACTGTATTAATTATATTTTATCCTATAAATTTGCTATGATATCCATGTCATAAACCCATTTGATATTTTCATATGTCTAATCGTGTGATAATGGTATGCAAATTTGTATGCTGATAATTGGTTGGACACAATGTGTACAGTTTAATGTAATGTGTTAGTAAGATTCAGTTAAAATCATGACGTCAAACTATGTTTTTTCTCTAGTTGAGATGATGTCATATAAAATATGGATGTTACTTTTTACTTGGAATCCCAATAATAATTTTTTTTAATGTTATATTAGATGAATACTGATTAACTAACACAAGGTTGATATTTTCCATATTAAAACACACTCGTGATGAATCCTCTATTTGTTATATTTGTGGGTGGGATGGGACGATGTGGTTTCAAAAGAAAGCACCCATATTATCTCTATATTTTCGTTTACTTTGGTTCCCTCAGATTTTGAAATAGGTTCCTATTATTTGTTGACTGTTACTGAACAGTGATCAGCATCTCACAGGGTTTACTTCTACTGAACACCCTAAACAGCATTATCACCATGCAGTTTGTCTTACTAATTTGTAGCATTCGACTCAAACTGTATAGTAAGAACGCCTAAATCATAACGCTTTTAGCCTTATTTTTGTAGATACTTATTTTTACCTGCTACAGGTTGGTGCCATAACATATTAATTATTATTTATTTTTATGACACACTCAACACATTTGTAATGACAGTTATATTGGTGTTAATAACAATTAGACAAATCATTCAAAATAGACTGCATGTCAGTTGGTGCACACTCCAATAGGGTATCAAAGTGCCTTCTTGCATAGTGAAAATAACACTTAACTAAAACCAACTAATTCTGCTTCATCAGACTTCGTCGCTAACCACCATCTCGGTGCTGTGGTGACGACAGTGTCTGACAATTACGTGTATGGCCTGCGTGTGTCAGACGTGGAGGACCTGGGCGGCGTCAGCGTCAATCGTCAGCTGGTGGACCTCGGCCTGGCCGAGCCGCTGCCAGGATCCCTCATCGAGATTGAGATACAGCTGGAGCAGACTCGGGAAAACACTGACCTGCTAGACGAACTCGGTATGGGATTTGATTATTTTATTTAACAGCAAACTCGAAACACATTTTTATCACAGTATGAGAAATCACACTCTGGGGATTGACATCTACAGACAGTATGTAAGCTCAAGAGTTTTCAGTCTTTAATTTTATTGCTGATAGAGATTGGAGATCGGCACACTGGTTACTGAGATATAGGAGTCTAAAGATTGGTGGCCACTCCCATTTTAATTAGAAAAGTCGTTAACTAAAACATTTTTCTCTCTCTCTCTCTCTCTCTCTCTCTCTCTCTCTCTCTCTCTCTCACTCTCTCTCTCTCTCTCTATCTATCACAAAACATTTTAATTAGAAAAGTTGTTAAATATACCATTTCTCTCTCAGAGGTGTCTTTCCATGAGGTATCCGACAACAGATACAACAGCTTGGAAGGTGAACCGTGCTATACAGGTTGGTACTGTAATTATTTATTTTACTTTGAAAGGTAAGGGAGTGGGACATAGCTAAGTGGTAAGCATGTATGCTCATGGTGCAGTGGGTTGTCAGGTTGATCTCACATGATCCCACATGATGGACGGATTGGGCTATGTCTCGTTCCAGCCAGTGCCTCACGACTGGCATATCAAAGGTCGTGATATGTGCTGTCCTGTCTGTGGGATAGTGCATATAAAAGATCCGTTGCTGCTAATTAGAAAGAGTAGCTCATGAAGTGGTGGCAGCGCGTTTCATCTCTAACTATGTACCTGGTCCTTAACCATATGCCTGACGCGATATAACCATACACCAGTGTATTAAGCGTGTCATTAAATAACCATTTCCTTCATTCCTTCCAGTATCCTAGTAGTGAAAGCACATGTATGACATGTGATCGATCTGAGATCAATTCCTGTCAGTGAGCCACCAGGAATGTT
>JAUTBW010121254.1:0-14642 GCA_032361425.1 Peltospira smaragdina | reverse complement strand
CTGTTAAGTTTCTGTGTCCTGGTCTGACACTGTTAAGTTTCTGTGTCCTGGTCTGACACCTACTGTTAAGTTTCTGTGTCCTGGTCTGACACTGTTAAGTTTCTGTGTCCTGGTCTGACACCTACTGTTAAGTTTCTGTTTCCTGGTCTGACACTGTTAAGTTTCTGTGTCCTGGTCTAACACTGTTATGTTTCTGTTTTCTAGTCTGACACTTAAATTTCTTTGTCCTGGTCTGACATTTACTGTTAAGTTTCTGTTTTCTGGTCTGACACTTACTATTAAGTTTCTGTTTTCTAGTCTGACACTGTTAAGTTTCTGTTTTCTAGACTGACACTTACTGTTAAGTTTCTGTTTTCTAGTCTGACACTTACTGTTAAGTTCTGTTTTCTAGTCTGACACTGTTAAGTTTCTGTTTTCTAGTCTGACACTTACTGTTAAGTTCTGTTTTCTAGTCTGACACTGTTAAGTTTGTTTTCTAGTCTGACAGTTACTGTTAAGTTTGTTTTCTAGTCTGACACTTACTGTTAAGTTTCAGTTTTTAGTCTAATAGTTGCTGTTAAGTTTCTGTTTTCTAGTCTGACAGTTACTGTTAAGTTTCTGTTTTCTAGTCTGACACTGTTAAGTTTCTGTTTTCTAGTCTGAAATTTACTGTTAAGTTTCTGTTTTGTAGTCTGACACTGTTAAGTTTCTGTTTTGTAGTCTGAAATTTACTGTTAAGTTTCTGTTTTCTAATCTGACACGCACTGTTAAGTTCTGTTTTCTAGTCCGACACTTACTGTTCAGTTTCTGTTTTCTAGTCTGACATTACTGTTACATTTCTGATTTCTAGTCTGACACTTACTGTTAAGTTTCTGTTTTCTAGTCTGACATTACTGTTATGTTTCTGTTTTTTAGTCCAACACTTACAGTTAAGTTCTGTTTTTTCTAGTCTGACACTGTTAAGTTCTGTTTTCTAATCTGACACTGTTACATTTCTGTTTTCTAGTCTGACACTGTTAAGTTTCTGTGTCCTGATCTGACACTTACTGTTAAGGTGGGATATTTTCTGGTTTGACACTTACTGTTAATTTTCTCACTTTCCTGGTACTGAATAACAAATTGTTCCTGTTTTGCCTGCAACACTCGAAGTTCTTTTTCTGTAGCCTGGAAAACAACAACGCATGACTGGTTTTTTTTAGAATACTGTGAATTAACTAAGTTTTGCATTATGGAATTACCGCGAGCGGTCAACCATAGCTTAACTGCAGGTACACAGGGAATCAGGGTTATCTTCCCCACTTTTTCAGGGTGTTAACAGATCTACCTGGCTTTCATTTCTGATAGTCCCATGAAGTTTCCAGTGGTTCATATTTTGTCATAATTTGGTGTTAAAATCAATGTTACTACAATATGTGATTATGGCAGTTTAAAATTACATTACTGATTTTACCATGTTTTAACACTGGTTACTAATACAGCATACAAGCATTACAGTACATGAATTACACTTGTTAGCCTTCGCTATATTGTCAGGTGCTATATAAAAAAATGTTTTAAGCGAGGCGGGTCTCCACGTGAAAGAACATGTATTAACACAGATCGTTTGTATGTGACCTAGATAGTGATAGTTGCATAATGAGTCTGGTATGGAGCATGTTATTTAGACATAACATGACTGGATCATCTTTTCTAAATGTTTAAATAATAATATTCTTGACATAGTAGCTTTAAACTACCATTCTATGAAACTGTACATAGAAATATGAAGTATACATACAACTGGTGGTGTCCAAAAACGTCTGTGAGTATTAAAAGCAATCACAATCGTAAAAACACATTTCATGTTATAAATTTGTAAGAAATCATCTTTACATACCTTGAAGTATATTTTGAGAGATTTAAAGTAACAAAAAACTTTTATCCAGAAGAACTACTTCCTTTAGTGTGAACACAGTTTGTTTCGTGTCCGGTTAGTTATATGCGTAACTTAACAAAAACACTTGATTTACTTGGCACTTAACTGCTATATATAATTAATCATCATGGACTTTTGTGCATCAAACACTGTGACGTCATTAAGTAATAAATACATAAAGCCCAAAATATTTAAAAAGTGCTTATTTTCTTAGTGTCTAAGTCCATATATAAATCTTATATGCGGAACCAAAGTGTCTACAATCTATACTTTGTCAAGTTTCTCTTCTATAGCTTGTTTTTCAGTAAAAATTAAAGTCAGATATTAAAACAGTATTGACGTTTACAAATTATGTGTAGGTTAAAACTGATTTAGTTCAAAATTGTATACTACATGGTCGATAACCATGTACAGACTGACCTTTGACATGCTTTCAGCATATCAAGTTTTGTATTTTCTCAATAATCGATAATTAAATATGGACTTGCTCCTGGTAATACAATAATGTTGAAGTGTTTAGATTTAAAATTTAAAAAACCGGTTTCGCATATCACACAGACACCAAACCTCTTGTCGGCCAGATAACATGGTCATTGATACTTAAATGTTTCTGTCATATGCACATCTTTTTGATAAAAGTAAGTTATATTAATATTTTTATTTCCAATAGTTGTTATTATTATTCATATTAAACATCAGGACTCAAAATCTAGAATGAAATTTTGCAAAATAAATAAATAATAAGATTGTGTTTTAAAAGCTATGGTATATGCTGTCCTGTGTCGGATTGTGCATATAAATATCAGTAACATGTGGTAGCAACAGGTTTCTTTTCTGACTGTCAAAATGGTCACAGTGACATGAATTTCCTACTGACCCTCGAGGTAGTTTTCTTTTTTGAATGTTGGAACTCTTTTGAGGTAAAAGAAGAAAATATTACTTCGGCACCATTCGTATTTATTCGGAAATGATCGACGTAAGTAGTGACTGTATATTTAGATATGGGATGCCTGTTATGTGACTTAAAAATAATATGTCATACCTCAGGAATCCAAACAGCTTTTGTTTTTCCAATTTTTGTCATGTCAAAATAATTCAGAAAATTTCTAAATATATCATTAATATGCCACATTTGGTGATTATGTAGATGGTTATAAAAGGTAACTTTAAGGGCAAATCAAATGTATATATTTTTAATTAATAGTTTGTTTGGCCATTAAGTAGGTCAACACGGTTTGGCATTATGCGTTTAAGATCAATCTCCAGGAATCCTCTACATCAGATGACCATTTCAGCCAATGTGATCTGAATCATTTTACATTTGTACTCTTCAAATTTGAAGACTTTTGGAAGCTACTCGCCATTGTTTTGTTATTCAGGTGTTCCAGTGCTTGTGTAAGTTCCCTCGCTCTGGTGTCAGGCACGACTCCATTCATCTGGACGTCTTGCACAGCTTGTGGCTATTGGTTAAAAACAAACGAACACAAAATTAAAACTCCAGGAGCCATATTCATAAAATGTCTTAACTTAAGTATTCAGTAAACTGCACTTACAATGAACATGCTTATAATGAACTAGTGGTTATAACTAACTGTTCGTAAAGTCCCATTTTGTTCTGTATAAATGTTAGTAGTATGCATATAATATATATGTTAGTAGTACGCATATAATATATATGTTAGTAGTACGCATATAATATATATGTTAGTAGTATGCATATAATATATGTTAGTAGTACGCATATAATGAACTAATATTGCCAGTCCCTTGTAGTTCGTTATAAATGTATTTATCTGTACTTAAACCCTAAGCATCATACTAAACTAGTCATCACAATTAAGTTAGCATTTATGAAATGACTTGAGTATCATGCTTATCATTTTAGGTATGATGCTGTAGTTATGTAAGTTTATTTTGAATATCCCTTATTCATTATACTTGACGTAAGTAGGTACATAAGCACCATTGGTTGACTTAAGTACATTTATGGATAAGTCTCCAGACCCTGGAATACAGAACAGGGGCCTTATTCACAAAAGGGTGTAAATTTACGTTCAAAACGTAGTACTAAGTTTACGTCTAACCATTGGTTCATGATGTCAAGAGATGCTACTTTCTGCCAAAGATCAGATGTAACGTTATGTTAAGTGTGAAGCGCAACAATAAGGCACCCTAACTTTATATAATCCAAGGACACCATCTGGTAGCATCACACAAATAAATGCCAAGAAATCTAGAATAACTGAGTATTAATAATAATAAAAAATGAATGATGCTCTTAACACATTTTATTAACAGTTATATCATCGGCAGAATAATGTTTAATTGTAAAATTAAAAACAAATTGTGGCTACCTGTCAAGGATTGATCTCAGATCCATCTCGTGACAAGGAAGGACATGTTTATTTAATGACACACTCAACACACTGGTGTACGGTTATATGGCTTCAGGCATATGGTTAAGGACCATGTAGATAGAGAGGAAACCCGCTGCCGCCACATAGGCTACTCTTTCCGATTAGCAGCAAGGGGTCTTTTATATGCACCATCCCATAGACAGGGTAACACATACCACGGCCTTTGATACACCAGTCGTGGAGCACTGGCTAGAGACCTCATGACAAGCCATCAAGATAAATCCCCTGCTAATCAAAAAGAGAAGCCATTTCGTAGCAGCAGGTTTCCTTTCTCACAAATACAGTGGCCATTAACTATCATAATTTGTGTGACTAGATGCCATATAATCATATGTTCACTCAAATGTTCAGCTTGTGACTAAGGATAAAAAACTACATTAACAGAAGAAAAATACCCAGAAGAAAACAACAACAAATTAAAATTAAAACTGCCTTCTCTATAATATGTACAGTTTGTGGCTAAAGGATAATTTTTTAAATTAAAAAACCATGTCAGGCGGGCACGTTCATCACGTATAATTTGATGTAATTATTACAAACCTCCTGTGGTTGTAGCAAACTTTTTTCATAATCAAGAAGTTGTATGACCGTTTTAACAAACCCAAAGGGGTTTTGTCCATAAAAATGCTGAAATAATAAAATAAACACACAATTAATTCGTAATCAATGGGTAATGACTTTTAATATAATCATATCTAAAAAATATATCTAAAAAGTATAAAGACATCATGCATTAAAAACATTATAGTTTTGATATTTAGTGACCGGAAAACATTGAAAATGTTTGTTTTTAGTGGGATGCAACTACAATACCAATCATGAGGGATATAAAATCATCTATGAATCCTAGTTATCATTAACTGAATAAACCACCCTTCCATTTTTTTAATTATTAACAGATTTAACTTCAGAGAAATGTTTTATTTGACGACAATATCAATACATTTTATGGTTATATTAAGTCAGACATGGCTCTATGCTTATAAACCTTAAAGTCTAAACGTTTACCGACATCCAGACTTTAAGGTAATGCCATATGAAAGGTGTTCCCTGACGTTAAAGTCTGGATGTTACTAAAGTCTAAAGTATTGGGCCCATAGACAAAATAGCACATACCACGGCGTTTGATACACAAGTCGTGGAGGACTGGATGACGCAAGATGCAAATGAAGAATAAAACTCCTGTTTGCAGGCTTACAGTCTATGACTCACTCCTGTAACTTGGGTTGTGTTGGGAATTAAGCTGCTTTCTAGGATTACAATCACACAGTGAGTGAATGACCAAGGACTCGTGGCGTAGTTATTCTGTATTTCACTAAAACTTGTTTCCCAGTATATCTCAATGTGTGTACTGTCTATTTTATGACATGTTTACAAGGAATCTGCTTATGAATGAACCCCAACTTTGCAGTGAGAGTATTATATATTCAGAAATCTTCGCTCCCAAAATCAAAGGTGAGGAAAAAAACAGATCAAAATTAACTTTTTTAAAGTTTGAATGATAACACTGTAATTTTATGGAGGTTGCATATGATAATTTACAGTTTCAAAATACGTAATGGGCAACATAAAACTGTACCATAATAAGCATCAATTGTTGTCGACAGTTCAGAATTTACAAAGATTTCTGTCGCCTGTTATCTATAAAGTGAAGTGACACAAATATTTTCCGCTAAAAGTAAACCAGGATTAACTGGTATGCTTTTTTTAAATATCCCGTAATTTGGGTTAGTTGCGCAAAATGTTAACTTCCGACACAGTACAGATTTCGTTCTTCTAAAGACATAAAAAAGTACGATTTGAAAATGTTTTTGTTGATCTCATTAATACGATAATAAAGGTAAAATATTATTCTGTTACATTAATTGTGGGATTACAACGTGCACGTGTAGAAGCATTTTCCTGTTAATGTACCGGACAACAAGTCCTCTAAGGTACTGATTTTAGAACTACCACTCACAATGGATTCGTATTGGGAATTAAGCTACTATTTCTAGTATAGTTATTCTGTGTAGTAAACTGGCCTTGATGGCGTAGTGGTCTAAGCCGTCGGTCCGAAAAACAAGGCTGATAGGTGCTAGGTTCGTATCCCAGTACCAGCTCCCACCCAGAGCGAGTTTCTGTAGACTCAGTAGGTAGGTGTAAGGCCAATACTCCCTCTCTTCTTTTACTAACCCTCTAACACGGGTGCTACTAACTACATGTCATGGACAGACAACTCAGGCACCTGAGATGTGTGGCCATGACAGGCATGTCTGAAAATGTTTAGTATATGGACACGTAAATCAGTTTCTCCTTCTCCTCCTGTATAGTGAAGTTATACTCTGGGTCCTATATTTGAGTTGTACTAGGAATTAAGCTGCTACTTCTAGGATTACAATTAGCTACTACTATTTCTAGCGTGGCGTAGTTATTCTGTATATTCTATAATAGGCCGTGAGGCGTACGCGAAAACGTCAAGTTTTGTTCCACCCATCGGGGCACTAGAAAATTCCACCAGTGTTATATGTATTTATGTTGTTATTTTTAAAAATATTATTATTATTATTATTATCGTCAACATTTATACATGTCAATCAAAGATTAGACACACCTCTCCGTGGTAACGATGGGTCAAGTGACCATCGACCGACATAAAGTTTCAAATATCAGTCAGTTTTCCTGCCAGTTTGAACTATTTATTGTCACTTGTAGTTATTTCAGTTCATGCTGTCCATATAATGAAAGTAAACTGCATGATATAACCTTGTACTCCACGAGACGAGTAAAATATTCCATAAATGTGTAACGAGAAAAATCTGTTCAATTCTTCGATGCACAAAGTCAGGTTTTCCCCGCTATAAGTAGGCATAATGAGTGCAAAAAACCAACAATGCACGCTTGAGTATAGTTACCGTCTTTGATTTTAAAGAATGCAGGAAAAATTTCTGGAAACTTTTGGCTTTGATTACTACAGATATAAATACATATAACACTTGTGGAATTTTCTAGTGCCCCGATGGGTGGAAAGAAACTCTTTTTCTAGACGCTTTTTCACATATGCCTCACAGCCTATTGTGTAAGGATGTGTACAGTTCATAGCATTATAATTTTGTTTTTTCATTACAGAGAGTTTTAGCACCATTCACAGATTGTCACTTTAAATACAGTGGAGAGACTGACCATCACCAACCGTAAGTTATTTATCTCAACAACTATATTTGTAAAGAACTAAAACAATCATCATTATTTATTCACAATCACACCATTTTAAAATTTGATTGATATATTAAATATAAATACAGGTTGTTGCACCCTCTATGTTAAAAACAGAATTTATTAAGTTGCACATTATTCAGTGTTAAAAGTATGCTGTTACTAGGTTTAATACTACTCATGAAGATAGCTATATTTTCCCTAATTTATTTCAAACAGCAGTATTATTACTGTTATTTTGTTGCTGTTAATACTATTATTACTACTATGGTTTCTGTCAATAATGGGTTTTGATCAACTTGTTGTTATAAATATTATTGTTATGAAGACAACTATTATTACTACAGTTTTAATTTTATTTCATTCTAGAGATGACAGAGAGCAGAGGTTCATAGCTGTAAAAATGGCTGTGGTGTGCATGATGCGATCATGGCCAGGTGAGGAAAAAATACTACTGCTCTTAAATATGTATATTGTGGTTCTTTGCTATTAACAATACAGGCCAGCACAAACTGCATTAACAGTCATTTCCCAGTAGCCCACTGACAGGGATTGATCTTGAATCAATCATGTGTCAGGCCATTTGACTGTTGAAAACAAGGTCAAGACTATTTTGAATTTAATGTTGAATTGATAAAATAATCTTGCACAACAATTGGACCTATTATTGAATTTAGTGTTCAGATTAAGTTTATTGAGCCAGGTGTAGTATTCATTCGACAATTTGATATTTTGACATTATCGTTAGAGATAACCAGTATTGTAGGTAATCAGTTTTACAACAAATTAAAAATTCGTCAACAATAAATTTATATAATAATCATCGTTATGTTTTGCATAATTTTATACCCTCTAGGAATTTTTAATTAATACATTTATATAATAACTGAAATCATGTTTTGCATCATTTTATAACCTGATTTTGTTTGTTATACTTACAAAATTCATAACTTTGTCTGACACGCTATAGCTGATCTTTCTTCATGCTAAATTGTCTTTAAAAATTAATGTTTGGGTTGTTATCAGGTTTAATACGACTCTGTCATCCAGAAGGTTCAGGTCTGCAGTCTCTTATTGGAATACTCTACCTCCCTTACCAGGAAATCAGGGTGGGTAGCCATTTTGTCTGCTGGTCTTTCACGTAGATTTAAAACACTACCAGAAATTTCTGATTGTTATTATTTACAAAATATATAATATGTAGTAGCAGTAAGTTTAGATTTTTTCATCAAAGAAAATAACAATATTTCACTGAAATTGTTTTTATTAACCTTCTGACTATTGCAGGCGAGATATCTCGCCCAACATCACGAAAACCGAGTTGGAAATTGCTGATCGTAGTGTGTCCCTTTAATATGATTTCTCTGCCATTTTACACCCGGAAAAGTCTAGTGCCCATGCCCAAGCAACAGGAAATAGGCCAAGGTGCTTATGGCTGTGGTTTGTTTTCATTAGTTTTTTCAAAACTATTAAGAAATTTTATTTAAAAACACGATTTTCTTCTGGTGTTTTCGTTTGATTTAACTCGTATAAAATGTTACCTAAACATGAAAAAAAGTCGAAAATAATTCGTACCAATTCACATATGAACATTATTTTATATTTTTACATAATGTTTTATTCAGTAAATAAGCGAAAACGTTGTATTTGTGCATCTACTAACACCATTTTTTACAAAAAAATAATTCAGTAGTCAGAAGGTTAGATATATTTTTTCCCAATTCACCATAAAGGGACTCTAGAAAATTGGTCTAGATTATCGAATAATTAATTACCAAACACTTTGAATAAAGATATAAGTAAAATGACAATGAATTCAAACATTATGATCTGTATATTTTGTTTTAGGATCTTGGCAAGACGCGTGTGATTGACAAGACTGTAAAAGAAATAAAGTACAACCCTAAATTTGAAGAGTTGTATGCTCCAGAGGTAAGTGTTTACTAGGCCCATTTTAAGCTTTAATTGTGTGTGTTTGTGTGTGTGTGTGTGTTTGTTTGTGTTTGTGTGTGTGTGTGCACGCAGTAGAGGCTAAGTAGCTTAAAATATAACATGCAATATATCAATATCATACCAACTTGTAGCTTGCATCTTGTAGTATGGACAAAAATAGACTAAAATCATTACAATTTAGGAGTTCTCACTGTATTATTTGACTGTATGCTAAAAGTCGGTATGGCAAATCGCATAATGAGAATACCCCTTTATCTTTAGAAACAAGGATTTGAGATTGCACCAATTTGACAACGGTGGATATCTTTTTTTTTTTTTTTTGTACAGAGAGGATTGCTATTTTGTATTATCTCACAAAATTTGTTGGTATTTTATCCTCAGTTATAATTCCTTTTTTTTTTTTTTTCAAATCCATAAACAATTGCATGTTTCATTGCAGTGGTATTGTCTACCTTAGTATCTACCAAGATTGGTCCTTATCAGTCAGCCATTGTTTCTTTTAATAATGTTTGCCAATATAATAAAGTTAAAAATATGTGGCTGCATCTGTGGGTGCCATACTTATTTCAACAATTATAACATACCTGTATCCAATAATGGTTTAGGCAATTGGAGATTTATTAATTAAAATGTTTTCCAAGGTCGATGTAATTGTTAATAAAAATGTATTGAGTGCATTGTTAAATACAAAATTTTTTAAAGTCATAAACTTATTAAATTGTAATAATTTATAAATATTCAAGACAACATGTTTTGTTTTGTGTGACAGGCTGGCCCAGAAAATCCATTCCAGACCCGGCAGTTCTCAGCCAGTCGAAACATGTTGGCCGGCTTTGTGGAGGAGGCCCATGTAAATGAGTTCCAGTTTGAAAACCAGAGGAGAACATTCACAAGTTTTGGTGAGTAGGCTGGGCTTTGTAAGTCGAATCAGTCGTAACACTTACCTCACACATAGATCAAATTTACTGATAGTCTTGCACCATGCTGCCGTCAGTCACACTATCTTGCCCTGATATCTGTCACTTTTTATGCCATCTTCACCGTGAAGATTTAATGACTTATTTACTATTAATTTTATTCATGTGATGTCATACAATACCCTAAAATGGAAAGAAGTAATAGGTTATTATTTTTATTAAGAACTAAGCTTGACTTTTAACCCACCACAATTTCAGGTCCTTGTTGCTGAAAATGTCTGCCCTGAAATAGTGAGTGTGCCCCCAACTTGTTTAATTTACCACACCTTCCCTGATTCCTAGAAAATACACTGTGTTGGATAGTGTGTTAAAAGATCCCTTGCAGCGGAAAAAGCTTACATCTGGGTATCAGTATTGAGAACTAGGACACCAGTTTAAATTTGCGTATACTACACACACAAATAATGCTGTTTTCTCTGCAGTAGCATGCAAGACAGAATGAGACATGTACATTATATTTACTACACTAGGAATAAGACTTCTAATTTTAATAACTGTAACATGTGATAAACAAACCAATATTAGTTCGATGTGATATTTAGTGTAGACAATAGTCCCCTATTCATTGCACTTAATATTGAGCCAGTCAAGCTACTAATTACCCTTCCATGTCTAAAAGCAACTGGTGGTATTGTTCAAGTGATGTAATATGAAAGAGTTAATAGGCAACATCAAAGCATGCATACTTAGTGTTTCATGCTTTTGTTTTATTATCGCACTAGAGCCAAATTCATAATTGCAAATGTCAATACCCGAGTTAATGACTCCATGTAGTCTAAAAATGCTGTTTCTGCTATCTGCATTTTCATTGGTTGTTCCTTACATGACCACTTGGCTATGAGTTTTTCATTAGCTCGATACCTTGGTATAACATATTACCTAGGCTAGTTCTATTAAATAACAAATTTTGCCTGAAACTTTCAGATCACAAGTGTTTAATGTTGCTTTCAAGCTGGCCTTTGTTTTATCAGAGTATTAGTCTGATGCCATATAACCGTACACCAATGTGTTGAGTGTGTCATTAAATAAACATTTCCTTCCTTCCTATAAATGTGTTGAATGGATCGTTAAAGAAACCACCTCTCCCTTTCTCACTATTGCAATGGACGTTAACTAAATGTCTGATGCCATATCACAGTAGATAAAAATGTGTTGAGTGCATCGTTAAAGAAACCACTGACCTCTCCCTTTCTCACTATTGCAGTGGACGTTAACTAAATGTCATATAACTAGACAAATAAGTTTAGTGCATCATTAAATAAACACTTCTCTTGCTCTTTCTATCCCAGGTTATGCGGTAGACCCGAGTGTTGACAAAGTTGTTCCTGATGAAGTGGTGGTAGGAGATGTTGCAGCAGCTGAGGAAAAGAAAGGTATTTTTCATGAATTTAAGCCTGACCCGTGCTTATAAAACGTAAAGTCTAGAGTTTAATGTCATGGGAATGCCATTCAAATAGCAGACAACTAAGACAGGCACCAGTGTTTGTGTCCCAACCAATTATGCAGTTGTAAAGTACAAATATAAAATGTAAATATCTGACTTCATTTCTTCACTGTTTCATTACAACATAATGACTGAAATGCTATCACATTTACTTTCAGGGGCACTTCGATAGCCTAATGGTGACTGTGGCTGGTCAATCTGAGATTAAACCCTGTTAGGTTTTTTTTGAATAAAAGTGTTTCTGACACCAATATAACCGTTAATAAAAATGTGTTGAGTGCATTGTTAAATATTTTTTAAAATACTAATACAAAATACTTTAAAAAATAAAATAATCATTTACTCTCGTGTTGATCAGATATATAATTATGATGTGCTCTCTTAATAGGCTTGACGGTGTTTGAAACCAATCCACAGAAGCCTGTGAAGAGGAAGAAGATTACAAACAGTGATCCATCTGACATTGATGGATACCTGGGACCGTGGGGCAAGTACAAGGATGAGCAGACCGTCATGAAGCCAAGTGAGGTGAGTGGACCATCAACTAATACCTGTAAAGTGTTGTTATTCATATATTGTTATTCCAGTTGCGTCTAACGTATGTAGGCTTACGTTAACTAACCCAAGCTCAGAGTGGCAGTCCTCTAAAGAAAAGAAGGAAGAAAGGAAATGTTTATTTAACGACACACTCAACACATTGGTGTACGGTTATATGGCATTGGACATGTGGTTATGGACCATGTAGATCGTTAGAGAGGAAACCCACTGCCACCACATAGGCTACTCTTTTCCATTCAGCTGCAAAGGGCCTTTTACATGCACCATCCCATAGATAGGTTAGCACATACCATGGCCTTTAATACACCAGTCATGGAGTACTGGCTGGAGTAAGAAATAGCCCAACAGGTCCTGTAAATGATGATATGTCTTTTGACTGATCACCTATAATTATCATTGTCTTATAGATGTGGCGTTTTTATTATATGCAATAAATATATGCAATTATATTTAATTAAATTGTTGTTAGTTGTTAAAAACAAGATACTTTGTGGAATGGTGTATTGCTTGTCTACAGTATTTAATTTTTCATTAGACATTTTCATAATTGCAGGGTTTGTTTCTTGTTATAAAGCTTCAGTGTAATGTAGTAGTTTAATACATTTTTTGAATAAGTACAGGTTAAATGAATGACAAATAGAATTTAGAAAAAACATATATTTATTTAAAAGTTATGTATTAATTTTACTGTATTCTTCACAACAGGAGGAACAGAAGGAGCTGGATGTGATTCTTGCTAAGCGCAGTAAAGCTGGAAAACAGGTGGAGGAGAAAGTTATGGAAGAGAAAACCACATTACACAGTATGTCAAATATTAGAGAAATATTTAAAGTAAAATATTTTGTGAATATGGTGATTAACCTATTTGTTTATTTGTTATAATTGTATTGTGGGTGATACAGAACATTTTAACATGTGAAATAAGAGGGGACACACATGTAAAACAATATCTGAGATATGTAAAACACACATGTCTGAGTAATTGTTGAGTATTGAGTATAAATCGGTCCATATTGGTGAGTATTATACTGAGACATGTGTTAATTATATTGTCTTAAGTATAATTATATGTATTGTGATACAAAGTGATACATTTCAGGTTTGAAAAGGATATTTAAGTTTTAGATTGTCTACTTTAAAGTGTATCTGTTAGGAGATAACCTTATGGAGTTTCAAGATTTGTGGATGTTTATCAGTTACTTGATCTTGCATCAGCCTGAGGTTAAAAATGCAAACATTTGCAGGATCAAATAAATAATAACAACCGTAAATGAAAAAAACTCCATGTGGTTATCTCCATTATAAACTGAATAGTTTTTTTGGTATTTAAAAAAAAAAAAATACCTAGTTACAATTTAACTCATACCCTTGAATCGCAAACTTTGCCTGTTCCATTCCAAATGACATCATATTCTAATGACGTTGTTAGCTTTCTGATGTTTATTGAGAATTTGTGCATTAAAATTCTATGAAATTAACCAATCACAATACAGAACATATTTGCTACTGGTTCACAATTACTATTGACATCACCTGAAACTGAATTTAAAAAAAGGATGTGGAGGAATACATGGAAAAGAGAATAGAAAAAAAGAGAGATGCTAATAAAGTAATAAAATATAATTCTGTAGGGCATAATTATAATTCACAGGCAGAGGTTATAAGGTTACTATTTACTTATAATTGCTATTGTATTTTTTTTCAGTCAAAGATGCCTATGACTACCAAGGCCGCTCGTTCCTACACGCACCACAGGATGTTGGGGTGAACCTCAAGTCAGAATTTCCACCTGAGAAATGTTTCCTGCCGAAGAAGCAGATTCACACATGGTCCGGTCACTCGAAGGGAGTGGCCGCCATTCGCTGGTTCCCCCAGACTGCCCACCTCTTACTGTAGTGTAGCATGGACTGTAAGATAAAGGTATGGGCTAAGGTTAAGATGTGGTCTCATATTTTGTAAGCTGTCTTGGTGCAACTACATTGTAAATCTTTCTTTAATGATGGTGTTGCCCATCAAATGATGTTGTGACATCATCAGTTATGATCTTTAGAATTGTCATATCTCAGATTTCTTCTTTCTCACTATTAAAAATGGTACTTACCTGTATTAAAATGTGTTGAGTGCATCTTTAAATAAAAACACTATTATCATACTATCTCTCTCTCTCTCTCTCTCTCTCTCTCTCTCTCTCTCTCTCTCTCTCT
>JAUTBW010121143.1:0-14655 GCA_032361425.1 Peltospira smaragdina | reverse complement strand
ACACACACTCACACACACACACACACACACACACACACACACACACACACACACACACACACACACACACACACGTGGACACATTAGAGAGCGACATATTCTCACCATGTACATACATACACTCATATATCCAGACATCATGCACGCGAATTACGACATACATAATCTCAGTACATGTACAAATCTATGAAATGATAAAGAATAAACAGAAAGATTCAAAAGATGAGCATTTAGAAGTTTCTACTTCACCATCCATTATATAACATAGCCGATATCATGTTCAACCACAGCACTCGTTAATCTGTCAAACGATTGGCCAAGACCTTGTCACGAATTTTAAGACCTGCACATAACTATTTCAATAAATAATTAATAATAAACAATACGTTTTAAAGGAATTGATAATACATAAGGATTTCAATCAAGGGTAGACAATAAGTTGCACAAAAAGAAATGATTATATCCGAATACATCCATTAATCACATAAAATCCAATTCCGGATATCCAGAATTCAGTTACCTATTCGCAGTTACATCAATAAACGCTGAATTACAGACAGGTCACCCTTCTGTCCTGGGACCCTGGACTGGCGATGTTAGCCCTTGGTCCCATGGTGGGCGTGCTTGAACCTAAAGAGGATATGGGCATGTGACAGAGATACCCCACGGGATATCTGCATTTCGGTTACGTATGTCGAGGTATATCCACAAACGTTGAATAAGATGAAGAAAGTGTTTATAAAGAAAAGTGATAATGTATCAGTTGTCATACGGTAAATGATTTTGCGTAATTTGCTATCTATCGCAGTAACATCTATTAAACATCTACGTACAATGTGATTCACAATACAATGTTTTCTATAGTAATCACAACAAACGTCAAATGGCAAGATAAGACACTGGAAACGAAATAATAATACATCAATCAAAAGTTGCAAGCCATTGTGCTCTCATTTTCAATCAATAGGCCCTCTTTCGTTTTACCATTGCTATGCAAATCGCAAATTCTTATATTCAGTAGTCTAGGATTGTACCTGATGTATAAACAAACGACAGTGACACGGTAAGAGAGTTAATCAAATTTTGCAAGCGACTTTGTTTTTGTTTTAAATCCATCTATACTTCATTATCGTATTCATGATTGAAAATTGAAAATTCTGATATCTTAAATCCATGGACTATACTCGCTATATAAACAAACGATAACGACACGACATTTGTAAGAATCGTAGAATGCATCGATTAGATTTTGTAAGCTATTTTTCTCTTTTGTCAACAATCATTATTTAACACTGCTATGCAAATAACGATTCTAGTATTTGAAAGTCAATGACTGTACGTGTTTTTAAACAAACAAAAATAAGAAGATTTACACACACAAAAAAGTGGAGAAAAAATCAATCGAAACTGACTAGGGATTATGTCCTGAGCAATCTAGCTATGGTATTTCAGGTCCTGTGTTTATAAAACGTAAAGTCTAGACTTTAATAAAGTACAGATTTAATAGTTTTAATAGTGTTCCTATAGCGATAAAGTCTGGACTTTATTAAAGTTTCGACTTCGAGCTCAGAGCCAGGACATAGGCCCACATAACCAGGACGCGAAGTCAACGCAAAATGACAAGATCGATGTCAATAATGTCGATGCACATCTGTTCCATTTACCAGCATCATTATAGCGTCACCGATAAGCGTTATCGTCTAAATATTTACATTTCTTTTCATCTTTTCCATATATGTATATATATATATATTTTTTTTTTTTTCTACAAGTGGCCAAACACGTCGAGCAGTTACTGACAAGTGCACTCTAACGACCTAATAGCCACACAAGTTGTCGTCTGCTAGATTTTGTTTCAGCAGAACCGCAATAACCAAACATCAAATCTGGCAGACGACAAAAAAGAGGTAAATATTTAAGTAATTAAATACCGCCAAAATGTACTCGTTATGATGTCACCCACGTGCGATCGTCCTAGCTTTTAAATAACTGCGGGGGAGGTGGGGGGGGGGTTGACGCATGCAAATAAAGATTTAAAAAAGCGATTGCTTACCTTTTTTGACGCTTGCGATCCCTGTCTTCCAGTGAAAGGACGAGATGGTGGGGTCCTTCACTCCCGGCAACAAAGCCAGAATGATATCGTTTGCTCATATAATACACACGTCGAGTCGTCTTCTGCTTCCCGCGTTCCGAATCGACCTTCCGTCTCGCAAATTGGACCATCTTACGTCTATATTTCACTATCATCGTAACGCAGGTCTAAACGAACAACCGTGACGTCACAGCACATCAACGCTGACGTCACGGCCTTTCAGTATACATCGCTAGTAATTGGAACTACAGAGAGCGCCGCGGCGATTGGACGGTTACTCAGGTCTCCCTTGGTTGGCTAATATAGCACTCCGTCAGAAAGCAGCGGCGAAGAAGGTGTGACGTCACGGCATACTCTGACGCAGACAGTAGAGATTTGTTTTCTAAAGATAGACAGCAAACCACAGGCATTAGTTCACACTAAGCTATCGATCGCCGCAGCGAAGAATGGCATAACTTAGTTCGATAAGTTCCTAACACAATTTACTTACTTCAGCCGAGGCCGCATGCGTATATTCTAATCCATATGCCGTAAAACCAAGCGCTAAATTTAGCTCCAATTCGCCTGTAATCGAGGTTCTCTGTACTGGCATTGGATGTGGCCGTATCGATTGGCATTATTGGAAGGGGAAAAAAAGTAGAGATAGTTCGCTTTCAGCTCTGTTGCATAAAAATTGAACACGACTCTACCAATCGCAGGTTTTCTATTTTGATGCGCCTCTTTAATGATCGAAGTGGGTCACGGCGCAGTCGATTGATTTAGGTCATTAGGTCGTATGCAGATGAAGGAACAAATGTCATACGTCATAGGGCGTTTTATTTCTTGATTTTTTTAATTCTTCTGTAGACCTATAAATATTTTTCATAACACGTTCAAAGTCAGTGTACTTTATCAGCAGTAGGTATATATTTGCAAACAGACGTAGATGGAGTATTTTAATTCTCTGAACGTTGGGGTGGGGGTGGGGGGCAGAGGAGAAGGGATGCGTATATGAGGGATGACGGTATTTTTCGAATTGTGACGTCAGACCTTTGCTGTGATTGGAAAACAAGGTCAGTTTTGTTACAACATATTTAATTCGCATTTGCACTAGGCTTATAGACAGTTCTAAATCTCGCTGATATTTTGGGATTGGGTTTGTTTACGTGCGTTTTGTTTGTTTGTTGTTCTTGTTGATAATACTAGTAGTAGTATTAGTAGTAGTTGTGGTAGTAGTAGTAGTAGTTGTAGTAGTAGTAGTAGTTGTAGTATTAGTAGTTGTGGTAGCAGTAGTAGTAGTTGTGGTAGTAGTAGTAGTAGTTGTAGTATTAGTAGTAGTAGTTGTAGTAGTAGTAGTAGTTGTTGTTGTAGTAATAGTAGTAGTAGTTGTAGTAGTTGTTGTAATAGTAGTAGTAGTTGTAGTAGTAGTAGTAGTTGTAGTAGTAGTAGTAGTAGTAGTAGTAGTAGTAGTAGTAGTATTTGGATTTATGTTACAATTCACATCAGCCACTGAACATTTGTTTCCAATTATGCATCTGATGGGCTTCACTGGCATGTATTGTCAAAATCCCAACCTGCCTTGGAATTTCACCATACTCTCATCCAAAGAAAACTGTCCATGTGGCATGTACACAGATTGAAACTAGTCATTGAGATAGTTTACATACCATCAAATTTTGAAGAGTTTGTCAGCATGTCTGTCTCCGAGGGGTCCCAGTTCTTCATTATTCTGCAGATGCAGATAACGCCACAACAAGTTGAATGTATCCCTTGGCATGATGTGCTTGAAATTAGTTTTCAACAAAAACTTTCCAACACGCCAATAGTCATTTCTTGCAGGTAACCTCAGTATTCCCATCACAAAACACAATCGAATGATTTCATTTGAGTCAGTTACTGTAATATTATCGTCTACATAATCGTTTTCTGCTTCAATGTCACTCCCATCACTAGATACATCTGTCATGACAGGGTTTTTTTGCAAAAAATAATGATCTTTTAATATAAAAACTCCGACAATTAACAGCAAAACTATATTTTCTCTGTTTAAAAATGGCGGCACAGTTAGCAGAAGTGCGCTCTATTACCTACCGCATGGAATTGTGAGGTAACTTCCGTATATATAAATAGACAAGGGATATTCCAAGGAATTTCCAAACTACTCGCGTATGCATAAGTGCGTATGCCAAATCAAAAGCGTTAATGAGAGTAGACATGGGTGGCTTGGATGTCAGTCACCTGTGTCATAACTGCATCTGTGTGTTTAAAGATCATCTGCTGAGCCACACTCGGTTAATTGCTCATGACAGGTGTGCATTAACCGAGAGACCTGTCAAGGCCATGATCCCTACCCCCCCCCCCTCGTCTGCCTGTTACACTTGGTATTATAGAGGTAACAAGTAGTGAATGTTTACATTTTTATTTCATAATATTGCAAGTAATAGTTCATATCACAGAATAATGATAATTTTTTTTTGAAACATGACAGTTCACAACAGGAATGCACAATGTTCATTTATGTCTCAGCTTCAGGCATGCAGTGGCCAGTAGGCTTTCTCAGTTCCCTCAGTCTAGTGTTTACCATAGCTATGGTCACAGGAATTGTCTCCCCCTTGACTGTCACTGTCAAACATTCCCTTCTGGTAGTCTGTTTGTTGATCTTTGTCAGCTGTTTGTACTCCAGGTGCTCTCTTATTTTTTATCCATGTTGCACCAGTTTGTTTTTCATTACTTGTGGCTTGTTCATGTAGTTTTCTGGTACTCTGTTTCTCTGTCCATCACTCGAGGCGACAGTGGGATGCTGCAGTGTTCGCTTTTCTCAGTGGTGGAAAAGCCTGGTCCGTTGAAGCTCTTCCTGGCATGGTTCTGGAGTAGTTCACATTCTGCGGCAGTGACACACTAAGTGATTGGTTAGCAGCCTCACACTTTTAATGTCTGTGTTTAGTTTCATTAGCTCCACTGCTGCCAATCTTAACTTTATCTTGAGAAGTTCTGTCACTAACATTTGTAATTTTCATTTAGGTTCAGTTCTGTTATCCAGTGAGCACCAAGAAACATCGACCACTGCCACCAGCTGTTCGTCAAGCCTCCACTACACACAACAGAGTGCCACGCACACTTTGAGCAGTCCCTTGCATAACAAGAAATGGTGGATTCTAGAACTGCAGGTAAGCATTTTTAAAAAGTGATGCATTGTCACCACTGTGAACCTTCATCAGTTCTGTCAGAATCAAGCTGCATCGGGCATTCACGTCTTGGCTAAACACTTTCTGCTATTTCTTTTATTTACAGTTGATGACACTACAACAAGAGATGGAAGATTTACAAGTACTTAGGATGGAGTTCCAGCTTGATAGGTGAGTCAATGACAACAAGAGTCACCGGAAGGGTTCAGTGTTTATTACAGGGGATTCAGTTACAGGGGATTCAGTCACAGAGTCATCAGTTCTTTCAGAATCAAGCTGCATCTGTCTTTCAGGTCTTGGCTAATCACTTTCTGCTGTTATCGTTTCTGTTCTGGGGTCATTCCAGCAAATATGTCGGCACTGAAGTTTGCCTTGTAGCACTTCCTAAACAGAGACTGGCCCAAGTGGGTGGGGTCGGCTTGCCTCTGAACCTTCCACAGGGTGTCGAACACTTTGAGAGCACACTCCACCCCTGCAGATGATCTCGAGTGCCCATCAGTGGTGATGTACTTTATGAAAACGCCTTGTAGACCCAGGTCAGTCCCTATCTCCTTACCCATCTCATACTCGGACAGGAGCGCAAACGCTGGTAGATATGCTGTACAGTCAGGTTGACCATGTGGGCAGGTGATGTTCACACCTTTGTTGTTTAATCAGACTCCAGTCCAGCACGGCAGGCACTGATGATGAACATTGTTTCACATGTGGTTGACCACAATATGGAAGTATTTTCATGCAAATGGGTGCTTCCAGTGTGATCTTTTTATTGGCCATGATATTGCTCTTCATGCTGATTTGCCAGAGTTGTTTAGACTGGGATGTGGCTGTAGTGTGTAAATAATTGAATTTGCTGAACAGTTTATGCTGTTTGCTGGCTAGCTGGTGAGTTGTATGAGAGTGGATTTCTGTCTAAAATGCATGAAAGTGGGTGTGATTTTTATTTGAACCATCGGGGGTGCATTCAACTGCAGATTGTGGAAAAAACAGCCAGACAACAGGGATTGCCATTTGGAGTGGCTACCCCCACAGGCAGGCTAAGTTCCTTGCCAAATGTCAGAAGCCTGGTGACATTAGTAAATAAGTTACTGGCACTGAGGCTATATGATAGAACATAGGAGAATTAATTGTGGTCTGGGGCCTGATATAGTGTCATGGTTGTAAACTTTGTGATTTAATAGTGAAATAACAGTGTTAGTTACAAGGCTGAGATATTCCACCTTTTTTCCTTGAGTGAGTACACATGTCAGTTGCAGCTTTGTCTGAATAAGCATCAGCAATGGGCATCTGCCAATGGTTTTTGATTCTCATAGACAAAGACAGTCTGTATGGATATCGGCCAGAAAAGAGGTATCCATTTAGATCCACAACTGTTTTTGGACAAGAGTCAAATTGGACAGTATTTGGTGGATGAGACCAAATTTCTGGGAGTTATCTTTGACAGAAAACTATCCTTTGTACCCCATCTTAAATATGTTAAAAAGAAGGCCTTAAAAGCCTTAAATATTTTTAAAGTTATTTGCAGTACCAAATGGGGAGGAGACCAAAAGGTCATACTCTGTCTTTATAGATCATTAATTAGATCTAATTAGGATTATGGATGTATTGTGTACGGGTTAGCTCATAAGTCTTACTTGCAGATGCTAGATCCCGTACACAACCATGGTCTTAAGCTTTGTCTTGGAGCATTTAGAACTTCTCCTGCAGAGAGCTTTTACATTGATGCACATGAACTTAGTTGTCTCTACAGTATTCCTCCAAGATAAAGTCAATGTCAAAACATCCTACACATAAAGCGGTGTTTGATAACAAATATATAAAGTTGTTTGATGCGAGGCCAAATGCTATTCGTACTTTTGGTCTTCGTATCAAGCAGTTCTTAACTGCTTCCAAGATTGATTTATCTGACATTTTGGAAACAACTTCATATTTTTATTTACCACCATGGCGTATCAAACCACCGATGATTGTGCTGGATTTGGTGCATCTGAAGAAAGATCGTACAGATGCATTTTTCTTGGAAATACGAGACAGGCACTATGATTACACTGCTGTTTATAAGGACAGATCACGGGATGGGAATTCTGTGGCATGTGCTACAGTCTTTCCATCAGACACTGTAATTTCCATGATATTGCCTGACTCGGCTTCTGTTTTCTCTGCCGAAGGTTGGGCAATCATTAAAGCCCTGGAGGAAATTAAAACCCAATCCAAATATATAATTTTTACAGACTCACTTTCGTGTCTCTAGGCTTTTCAATATCTTAAGCTGGAACAACCCTTGATTTGGATGGTGATACGAAAGTGTGTCATTTTAAACACTGCCAATAAAGTACCCAGCCATGCTGGTATTAGGGGTAATGAAAAGTAAGATTCTGCTGCCAAATCTGCTCTGGATTTACCATATACTGATTTTAAATATTGTATCAGCCAATATATCTTTTCCACTTGGCAAGATGATTGGAATTGGAACAGTGTGGAGGCAAACTTCATTCTATCAAGCCAGTCCTCCTGCAGGAGATTGGCAGTCCTCCTACAGGCGGTGCAGGAAGGATGAGGTTATTTCATGCTGTGCCACATCAGTCATACTTAATTAACCCATTCATACATCTTGAAGAAAGATCCTTGTGGTGGAATCTTTTAGATTCCACCCAAATCTTATTTTGAAATGTTTAAAAGAAACTTGTTTTTATAACAAATTTTGATATCAATTAACTGTGATAATTATATGTAGCACAGCTCTATACATTGTGTTTTAAAATAATTATTGAATTTTAAATACCTTTGTCATATATTATCATTTTGTTCCTTTAAGCTTGTTCTGACACCCAATAGCCGATTTCTATTTTGTGCTGGGGTGTCCTTAAAAATGCATTCATTCATTCATTCATTCATTCATTCTGAACATAGGCTTTATGGTCACTCAACACATTTTATTTATGGTTATATGGCATCAGACATATGCTTAAGGATAATTTTGATCACATAGGAAGGAAACCTGCTGCCGCCAAAAAGGCTTCTCTTTCCAATTTATATGAACCATAGACAGGATAGCACATACCATGGCCCTTGATACATCAGTCATGGAGCACTGGCTAGAATGAAAAATAGCCCAACAGTTCTACAGCATGGGATCGATCTGATGACCAATCGCAATAATTTTAGATGTATTTCCATGAAATTGGGGGAGGGCTGATGGACATGTGAGTACGCTCACACACATAGCCAACACGCTCACACACAGACCCAACACGCTGAAATATGTAGTCAACATGCTGACACATGTAGCTAACATGCTCACACACATAGCCAACATGCTCACACGTGTAGCTAACATGCTCACACACATTTCCTAGATGGAAATATTACATCAAATATTATTTTATTTACAGCTGACTTACAAGTACTTAGGATGGAATTCCAGCTTGATAGGCGAGTCACATTTTTCATATGCTTAGATTATTTTATTTTCATAGTTGGAAATATTACATCAAATATTCTTTTATTTACAGCTGATGACACTACAACAAGAGATGGAAGATTTACAAGTACTTAGGATGGAATTCCATCTTGATAAATGAGTCACATTTGTCATATGCTTAGTTTATTTTCATGGTTGGAAATATTACATCAAATATTCTTTTATTTACAGCTGATGACACTACAAGAAGAAACTCGAAACTTAGACTGAAAGTATGATACACCCCACAACAACACTAACAGACTCAAAACTTAGGCTGAAAGTATGATACAGCCCACAACAACACTAACAGACTCAAAATTCAGACTAAAAGTATGAAACATCCCACCACACAACACTAACAAACTCAAAGCTCAGACTAAAAGTATGAAACATCCCACCACACAACACTAACAGACTCAAAAATCAGACTAAATGTATGATACACCCCACCACACAACACTAACAGACTCAAAACTCTGAAACATCCCACCACACAACACTAACAGACTCAAAACTCAGACTAAAAATATGAAACACCCCATCACACAACTCTAAGAGACTCAAAATTCAGACTAAAAGTATGAAACCCACCACTACACAACACTAACAGACTCGAAAGTTGGACTAAAAGTATGATAAACCCCACCACACAGCTGAGATAACAGCAACAACACTAACAGGGTTTCCAATTTGCTACTTTGAAAAAATAAAATAAAAAATAAATTAAATAGTTTTATAATTTGAAAGACCACTCATAGTAAATCCTTTATTTACTCAGTGAATGCTGATTGTTTTGATATTAAAATATTGATTAACTTCATTAAGAATTAATTCTGATTTATTTCACATTCCAGCCAGCGGCCCCAGACAGTATTTCTCAGAAGCAACAATAGAATATAACTGAGCCAGCTCACTGAGTGTCCAGTCATCAAGCACAGCCAGCACGAATAGGAAATATGACATTAAACATTAGTGTTAGCATACGTTATATAATATTACAAATATGTACAGCACTACTTCTGTTGATTACTGTTTTTCACATAAATAAATAATGTTGTAAATTTGTGTTTTGTTTTAATCTCTGTGTCAATTATTTAAAGGGGTGGGTTTCCTTCCTCACTATCAAAATGATAGTAATAACCATATATCCGACACTAATATAACTGTAAATAAAATGTGTTCAGTGCGTCATTAAATAAAACACTTCTTTCTTTCTTTCTTTGTTTATTTAAAATATTAAATTAAAAAATTAAATAAAATAAACAACCAAATAACAAAACCAACAAAAAACAACAACCAAATAAACAAACCATCTAGCACACCTGGTCAGAGTCCAGCAGTAGAATTAGAAAAGAAATGTTATTTTATCATATCAAAATCCATACAATAACACTTAGAGGAAACCTTTGAAACACTAGTTGTCGATCTCTGAAACACATAATAAAAAAATAAAAAAAATAAAAAAAAAAAAGCCCAACCAGTGTCTGTTACTGGTGTGACCTAGCACTTGACCAGACATGACAGTCTTGTTCACATATGGAACAGTTTCATATTATGGGTCACTGTTACTGCAAACTAAATACTCTATAAACATATTCACAGTTGTAACAAAATTACTAGCAGTCCTCCCCCAATCTTTCAACTGTTTGGTAAAGTTTGGCTTGAATAATTAAATGTCGTTTAAATGCACCATCTGATAGACAGGATAGCACATACCACGGCCTTTGATATACCAGTCGTGGGGCACTGGCTGTTGTGAGAAATGGCCCAATGGATCCACAATGTTCAACCCCCCCCGGAAAGGAAGGAAGAATGTATTTATTGATGCACTGGTGTACACCTATATGGTTAAGGACCATGTAGAGAGTTAGAGAGGAAACCCGCTGCTGCTACTTCATGGGCCACTATTTCTGATTAGCAGTAAGGGATCTTTTATATGTGCTATCCCATACCATGGGATAGCACATACCATGACCTTTGATATAGCACTGGCTGGAACAAAACATAGCCCAACGGGTAGGGGTGTAACGATACGGCAGGGTCACGATACGAAACACAATATTTACCTCACGATACGATAATCATCGTGATATTAAATTTAATATAATGTTACGCAGTTATGAAAATAAATACTTAAAACATTTATACTCAAACATTTTTTTTAATATGCAATAAAAAAATTATGAAGCAGTGAATGATTAAAATGTCATCTTATTTATTATTATTTTTAAAAAATATATAAAAAACAACATTAAAATGTTTAGTTTTTGTTCTCTCTAATAAGCATTAAATTCATGCAAATAGTTGTATCCCACATACAGAATAGCGTTAGTCATATTAGCCAGCTCCTTATATGGTCATTGTCGTATTCAATCTTTTGTGCATCTGTAATAGAATAATAACGTGTAAACATGTTTTTTACTTTAACTGAAATAACTGAATACATCAATTTTTAAGAATCGATACATTGATACACGTATCGATAATCGTATTGTGGCCAGAAACATCACGATATATCGATAAATCGATATATCGTTACATCCCTACCAACGGTTATGGTTATATGGCATCAGGCATATGGTTAAGGACCATACAGATACAGATAGTTAGAGGAAGGCAGGAAATGTTTATTTAATGACACACTCAACACATTGGTATACAATTATATGGTGTCAGGCATACAGTTAAGAATGATGTAGATAGTTAGGGAGGAAACCCACTGCTGCCACATAGGCTACTCTTTCCGATCAGCAGCAAAAGGTCTTTCATATGCACCATCCCACAGACAGGATAGCACATACCATAGTGAATCGTTAAATAAATATTTCCTTTCTTCCTTCCTTTCCAGGGGGCGGGACATAGCTAGGTGGTAAGGTCGTTCGCTCATGGTGTGGTGGGTCGTCGGATCGATCTCACCTGTTGGCCTTTGATACACCAGTCGTTGAGCACTGGCTGGGATGAGAAAGAAAATATTTAGTGAAATGTTTATTTAATAATAATGACACACTCAATACATTGGTGTATGGTTATATGGCGTTAGGCATATGGTTAAGGACCATACAGATAGTTAGAGAGGAAACCCACTGTCGCCACTTTTATTCAATCTGAATACATTTCAATTTCACCCACCCACATTTTTTACTGTGTTTGTGATTGTGACACAAAACACAAACTTTAGGCTAATGTTTTTAAAAGAGGGAAAAGAAACAAAACTGTAAAGAAGATTTTTTTTTTAATTTTTTTTTTTTTTAATTCACATAATTGTCAAGAAATTGTCTAACATTTTGTTTTATGTAACAAACGCTGGATGTCGCTTAGCACATGCCAGTAACTATGCTGTATGCTAATGTGCTGTGCTCACAAGCTGTCACTCAGTATCATGTACAAGTAATTGGATCAGCTGAGTTGGGTCTCACTTGATATTTATTTTCTCTGCTGTATATTTGACGGATATTTAAGCAAAGAAGGAATGTGTATTTAACAACGCACCCAACACATTGGTATACGGTTACGTGGCGTCAGGCATAGGGTTAAGGACCATGTAGATAGTTAGAGAGAATACCCTCTGCCACACTTCATGGGATACTTTTTCCAATTAGAAGCAAGGATCTTTTAATATATATGTACTATCACATAGACAAGATAGCACATACCACAAATTTTGATATACCAGTCACGGGGCACTGGCTGGAACAAGACATAGCCCAATGGGTGACAGATATTTACAACAGATATGTAAAAGACAAAAATGATATTTCCATGTGTCTGATATTTTATTTGTAGTATAGATATTTTCTTACAAATCCAAAGCATTGTAAATGTGTTTTTGGTTCTTCATTTCATGTTTTAAAACAGTTCAAGAATGCAGTGGTTTATTTAACGACATAGTTTTATATATGGTTATATGCCATTGAAAATATGGTTAAAGGTCCTTTAGATAACGAGATAGGAAACCCAATGTTGCCACTTCATGATCTACTTTTACAAATCAGCAACTAGACTAAGTGATATTTTATATGCAAAATCTAACAAGCTGTAACATCACCACCACCACCACCACCACAAACAACAAGAACAACATCAACATCAATAATAAGAACTAAAATATTATTTCTTTCGCAAAAATTTACATCTGCTACTGGCTACTGTATTTTTTAAAAGGAAATCGCAAAACAAAATCGATGTAGATGAATACGATGGTCAATAAACTTACTAAGTGTATTTCCGACTGTTTTTATTTGCTTTCTCATTTCATTGTATTTCATAACTGATTTAGATTTTTTAAAATTATTATTATTTTTATTATTTTTATTCATTTTAAACTACTACTTGTGACTGTGTCATTATTCCCACCAGGAATTGAACCTGGGTCTCTCACCACTGTTGTGGCAAGCGTGATCACCACTACACCATAGGAATTTTATGACACTAAACAATTAATGATAGTTAACAACAAAATATCTTCCACTCTGCTTTTTCAAGGGTTTGGACCTTGTAGCTTATATGCTAGGCAACACTGAACATTCTCATTCTCTCTCCCTCCCCCCCCCCCCGATTCTGGATTGTGGGGTTCCTGTCCCTAACCCTATCCTAGACCCAGTGATTTTCGGTTTCAGAACATGTAGTTTTCAGTTTTACATTTTTACAAAATTCTGTTTTGTTTCTGTTTTACAATGTAATACATAACTGACATTTTAAATAAGACAGAAACAAGTTGCTGAAAAGAGAATGAGCCTACTCCTTACAGAATCTAGTGCACTTGTCATTTTATATTTACATGTCAGGTGATTTTCACCCATCTAATAACATAATTCTTGTTATTTTCGAATCACTCAAATCATCCAAAATACATTAGGTAGGCCTACAGAAATTAATTCTCTTAATTCAGTCATTGCAACGTTTGTCACCGGACTGGTTTTAGCGGATGTAGATGATTTTAGATGAATTATATTTAATTGCTAAAATATCGAATTACAAACAGATTAGAATTAAAATAGTCAAATTGTGGAAAATATAAATAATAAATTATTTTACACCATTTTTTGTTAATAACATTTATTGTATTCTACTCTAACCATAACTCTGTGAATTGACTGCTGAAACGGTGCGACACAGGCTAAGAATTCTTCTGGCTATGCAGGCATAATACAGTAGGCATATACATGTAAATAAGTAATCACAGAAACATGTGTCATTTGTGTATGCTATGTATTGACAAATCATCAGATTTATAACCTATGACAATAGAAAACTGTAAAATAAACAAAATTAATTAAGTCGACTTCCATTTTGAAATGAAAATTCTGTTTCAGTGTGAATTCCGCCCGTTTTCCGTGATCTCGGAAAGCCACTGGGTCTATACTATCCCTGTCCCTGTCCCTATCCATTATCCTATCGTTAATTTCTGCTGACAGCGGCAAGAGAAAAACCTGTGGCCGCATCTATCCATTTAAGACTAGTCATACCATTTAATTTCAGTAGGCCATAATGGCGACCTTTCAACTGCTTGTGAGTAATTAACACAATGACTTGAAAGACTTGTAGTTAAATGATCAAATAATGTACCAACACGTATAACACTGAAGGAAAAAAATATTTTAAAAAAATCATTGCAGTAGTTTTACACTACTTTTCTAGTCTTTGAGGCTGGTTGCAATGGTGTGAACCTCATTATTATTCATGAGTTCGAATGCTCAGCACAATTTAATGTAATACTAACCAATAGTTTGAATCGCATAGAGGTTAGTTAAGATTGCAAGTTACTAGGTCAGCCATAATGGAATATTCGTAAACATAATTTAGGTTTTACTTTTTTTTATTTATTATTATTATTATTATTTTATTTTTTTTCTTTATTTCTTTATTTTTAATTTTTTTTTTTTTTTTTTTTTTTTTTTTTTTTTTTTTTTTTTTTTTTTTTTTTTTTTTTTTTTTTTTTT
>JAUTBW010121032.1:0-14679 GCA_032361425.1 Peltospira smaragdina | reverse complement strand
GGTAGCTAAACAAAACAAAAGTTAGGGGCGTACCTCATATCGTCGAAAGGACTTACGGGTACGGTAGCTAAACAAAACAAAAGTTAGGGGCGTACCTCATATCGTCGAAAGGACTTACGGGTACGGTAGCTAAACAAAATAAAAGTTAGGGGCATCCTTATATCGTCGAAAGGACTTAAGGGTACGGTAGCTAAACAAAATAAAATTTAGGGGCATACCTCATATGTCATAGAGGTGTATAGGTATTTTAGCTAGATGGAACAAAAATAGGTTGGTAATCATAAGGTAATACAAAGGTGTATTTTAGAGCTGGGATGAAATCATAGGCATTTGGTTTGTGAAAATTTATTATACTTGTTAGAAATATTTCTATCATTTAGTGTTAGTAGTAGTATTTTGGTATTTTGTCATCATTTTAAAATTAGGTTGGTAATCATAAGGCAATACAAAGGTGTATTTTAGAGCTGGGATGAAATCATAGGCATTTGGTTTGTGAAAATTTATTGTTAGAAATATTTCTATTATTGAGTATAAGTGGATAGTATTTTGGTAGTTTTGTCAACAAATTATGCTTTTGAGAAACCGTCAGTTAAACCCCATTACTTCGGGTGGGATGGGTAGTTCAAGTCTGGCCGTGTCAGCTCCTGGTACAGTTCACGAAGTACAAACTTTAAATGAGAGAGTTCCAAGCATAGTAAGGTTAAATGAGTCGATCACTTTATCTGGGGTGTCTCAATCACCAGTCAGAAGTCCAGTGACATCAGTTACTAATTCTACAGTTAGCACCTGGGTTACCATGAATGGCATAGTTAGTGATAAATCTTTCCCTAGTATAGAGACGAGTCAATATTCCACTGAAAATCAAATAGATGATCAAAATTATACTTCATCAATTGATCGGAATGATCCAACTAGCGATTTAATGGGTCGAAATTATACTCTTCGTGTTTCAACGGATAAAAATAATTATATTCGTGATTCAGTAGGTCGAAATGACCGTGTTCATAGTTCAGTAAATAGAAATGATTCTATTTGCGTTTCGATGGATCAAAATGATACTAACAGTGTTTCAAGGGATCGAAATGATCCTATTCGCGTCTCGCTGGGACAAACTGGTCCTACTTGTGTGTTAACAACTCAAAATGATTTTAATACTGGTTCAATGAGTCAAAGTATTATTATTCGTGTTTCAAAACAACAGGATGATTTTTGTTATGACTCAAGGAGTCGAAATTATCCTACCTGTGATATAATGGATCGAAATTATTTTTTTCAGAGTTCAATGTGTCAGAATAGTTCCACTCGTGGTTTAATATCTCGAAATTTGTACTGTGGATCAATGGATTGAAATGATCCTACTCACCTGTCAATAGATCAGAATGATCCTCATCGAAATGAAATCCGTTGGAATGATACTATACCCATTTCAGTAGATCAGAGTAATCATACTTACGATTCAATGGATCCAAATGGTATTTACTGTGGTTCAGTCGGTCAAAATAGTTCTACTCGCGTTCCAACCCAGGACGAGTTCTATTGTAACTCAAGGAGTCGAAATGATCCTACTCGCGAATTAGTAAATCAAAATAATGTTTTCCATGATAGAATTAATTGTAATGATTTTTATCATGGTTCAATGGATCAAAATGATCTTTCAATAAATCAGTGTGCTGACCATTACAGTTCAATGGATCGAAATGATCTTGTTCGTGGTTCCGTGGGTCAAAATGAATTCAATCGCGTTTTCGCAGATAGGAACAATGGTTCAATAGGTCGAAATAACTTTGTTTACAATTCAGTAGATAGAAATAACCTTCATCACCGATCAATGGATCAAAATGATTCTTCAATAAATAAACGTGCTTTCCATTACGGTTCAAGGGATCGAAATGATCTTATTCGCGTTTCAATAGGTAGAGATGACCGTACTCGTGTTTCAGTAGATCGAAATAATGGCTCAGTGGGTCGAAATGACCTTGTTCGCAGTTCAGTAAATGGAAATGATTTCAATTATTGTTCAAAGGATCAAAATATTCCTAATCACATCTTAATGGGTCGAAATGATCCGTATCATTACAATGTCAGTCATACAGAATTCTTTGATCGTCAGCCAAACAGTGATGAAGATTTCAGTACAATAAGGGAGTATCCAGTCGCATCAAACCATGACATTCGTAATAGAGGCAAGACACCACGCCAAGAAGTGTCAAGAATGTTCGAAGAACCAAGACATCGGGTACCTATATTTAACGGAAAAGACAACTGGAATTCCTTTATGGTGCCTTTTGCAGTGATCGCTAATAGGTATGGATGGGATGATGAACGAAGAGCTGAAGAAATAATTCTATGCCTCCGGGATGACGCACAGTCATTTGCGTCAAAGTTGCCGTACCATGTCAGGAAGAATTTTAAATCACTATGTGATGAAATGGAAAAACGATTCGGTGATAACACCTTACCAGAAACGTACAGAAGAATACTACAAAATAATAAAAAGTTAAATGGTGAATCTTATCCAAAATATGCAGGGCGGATAGCAGAAATGGTTCGTAAGGCTTATCCTGGAGTCAATACAACATTGTTCCATAATCTCGCTGTGGAACATATGTTAAATGGGATACAGGATCAGAATGTTGCATACGATGTGCTAACTAAGAGACCACAAACCATTGATGAGGCGGTAAACCTGCTAACTTGGCATCATGCCTGTAAAAATACCTTCCAACCAAAAAATTCAATCAGAAAAATTGTGTTAGAAGATGAGGAAGAAGTCACTGGTGATGTACATAACATCAGACGAATAAATCAGAAACAGGTTGTAACTGAAGAAAGATTACAAAAATTTGGAAGAGAGCTCACTGAATCAGTTCAGAAAAGTGTCACCACTGAGTTGAACAAAACAGTAATTCAATTAACAGATAAAATTGATAGTTTCTTATCTCAACAGTCGAAACAAGAAAAAATTAAACAAGACAATGCAGAAAAGCAAAAGAGACAACCCACTAGGAAAATTACTTGTTACACATGCCATGAGGAAGGTCATATGAGTTGGAGTTGTCCTTTTGGTAAAAGGGAAAACAAAGCAAAGACAAACATTCAAAAATCTAAACCGAATCAAGAAATAATAAGACAGTCGCATATGTGTAGTATGGAAAAGACTTCTGGTACTGACACAAATTCGTTAAACTAAGTAGGGCTGGGTCTGTCGGCCAAGTCTCAGCCCAAACCTCTAAAATTGAAATGAATAAAATAGTGAATAATAAAGACAGTGAAGAGATGTGTGTGGGTAATGAAGACAGTGAAGAGAAGTGTGTGGATATTGAAGACCGTGAAGAGAAGTGTGTGAGTAATGAAGACCGTGAAGAGAAGTGTGTGAGTAATGAAGACCGTGAAGAGAAGTGTGTGAGTAATGAAGACAGTGAAGAGAAGTGTGTGGATATTGAAGACCGTGAAGAGAAGTGTGTGGATATTGAAGACAGTGAAGAGAAGTGTGTGGGTAATGCAGACTGTGAAGAGAAGTTTGTCGGTAATACAGACGGTGAAGAGAAGTGTGTGGGTAATGAAGACTGTGAAGAGAAGTTTGTCGGTAATAAAGACTGTGAAGAGATGTCTGTGGGTAATAAAGATAATGAAGAGATGTCTGTGGGTAATGAAGATAATGAAGAGAAGTGTGTGGGTAATAAAGACAGTGAAGAGAAGTGTGTGGGTTATGAAGACAGTGAAGAGAAGTTTGTCGGTAATACAGACGGTGAAGAAATGTCTGTGGGTAATGAAGACTGTGAAGAGAAGTGTGTGGGTAATGAAGACAGTGAAGAGAGGTTAAGGGTTAAGGAGAATAGTATTTCTGGAGAAATATTTTTTGAAGAACAGATTCAAGAGAGATCAACTTCAAGGAAAGAGTTGGTGTTGGATCGTGTTCGATCAGTAACGATAAAGGTGCCAATCACAGTTGAAGGAGAGGAAGTGAAAGCTGTTGTGGATACTGGGGCCGAGGTTACAGTGATCAGTGAGGAAAAATATAATGAAATACCAGAGAAAAGCAGACCGAAGCTTCGACGAATAGATAGAAGTCTAGTCGTAGCAGAAGCTGGAGTTAAAATGACTACTAACGGAATTGCTGATTTTAGTTTGAAATTAGGAAAAGAAAGATTTACATGGAGTATATATGTAGCACCCATTAGAGATGATCTTTTGCTTGGTTGTGACATTGTGGATGAGAAAAATATTACAATCAACACCAAACAAGGAATTGAGATAAATGGACAGTGGATAGAGTGTGAAGTAATTAGAGCACATGATAACATAGCACGACTAGTAGTAAAAGAAACAGTGACAATTCCTGCTACGTCGGAAGTGATCATTGCTGCAAGAGGTGAAAATGAAGACTTTCTTGATACTCGTTATTCTATCATCGAGCCCACTGTGGAAGACAGTCGTAACTTCATTATTGCACGTGCGTTAGTGGATCCGTATCAGAAGATAATTCCAGTCAGGATAGTAAATTTAGATACTTTTCCAATAAGATTAATTTTTTTTTATCTAATTGGTGAATTGCATCCGGTTTTACAGTTTAATACAGTTCTTAATAAAGCTGATGATCCATGGGACTATCATATAACAGTGGATAAGAGTGTTAAAAATTGTCAAGACAATGACAGTGTAAATATTATTTTTGAAAACTCGGTAAGTGAATCATCAGTAAGAAAAACTTCAGTTGAGAAATTAAATATACCAAAGGAGTGGGAAAATGAAATTCCAACAGACTGTTCCGCTTTCGAGAATGAGGCCGATTTTCTCAGTGTACCGGAATATCTTACAGATCTGTTTAACCGAAGCTGTGAGAATGTAACTGATTTCCAATATAAAAGGAAACTGGCAGAAGTTCTGAATAACAGAAAAGAAACATTTGCTAAACACAAAATGGATTTAGGAACTTGTTCAATAATTAAACATAAAATAGAAACAGCTGGAGCCACACCCATTAGACAACCATTAAGACGAACTCCACAAGGTTTTGAAGAGGAAGAAGAAAAATATTTACAAGATCAGATCGATTATGGAGTGATTCAGCCTTCTAAGTCTGCGTGGGCATCTCCTGTGGTGTTAGTCAGAAAGAAAGATGGATCGGTTCGATGGTGTTGTGATTTTCGCAAATTAAATGATGTTACTATCAAAGATGCTTACCCTTTACCTCGAATAGACATGTGTTTAGATGGATTAGCTTCTGCTTCAATCTTTTCTACTACAGATTTACAGAGTGGTTACTGGCAAATAGAACTTGAAGAAAAGGATCAAGAGAAAACAGCTTTCATTACCAAATATGGACTATGGGAATATACTAAAATGCCATTTGGTTTATGTAATGCTCCAAGTACATTCCAACGATGCATGGAACTTATTTTTAGAGGAATGCAGTGGAAAACTTTATTAATATATTTAGATGATTTGATAATTTATAGTAATAATATGAATGAACACTTGAACTTACTTGATGAAGTTTTGGAAAAGCTGTGTAAGGTTGGATTGAAGTTAAAGCCTTCTAAATGTGAATTTTTAAAATCAGAAGTGTTATATTTAGGACATGTAGTAGGGGTGGATGGCATTAAACCAAATCCTAAGATAACAGAATCTATAAGAAATTGGAAGGCACCAAAAAATGTTAAAGAGATTCAACAGTTTCTGGGACTGTGCAGTTATTATAGGAGATTCATACGTAACTTCAGTAACATTGCTGCATGTCTCACCCATTTGACTAAGAAACACGTAAAGTTTAAATGGACAGAGGAATGCGAAGAACAGTTTAATGTCTTGAAGGAAATGTTGTGTAGAGCACCAGTGTTAGCATACCCTAGAAATCAAGATACTTATATTTTAGATACGGATGCATCTAATGTTGGTATTGGTGCTGTATTATCTCAAATTCAAGATGGAACAGAAAGAGTTATATCATATGCATAAAAAAAATTAGATTATCATCAACAGCGATACAGTGTGACTAGAAGAGAATTTTTGGCTGTGATAACATTTATTACTCAATTCAAACATTAGTTGCTAGGTAAGAAATTTATCCTAAGAACTGACCATGGTTCTCTTAGATGGTTATTTGGCTTTAAAGATCCACAAGGACAATTAGCTCGATGGTTAGAGGTTCTGTCTCAATATAATTTCGAAATACAGCATAGACAAGGTAAAAAAAACACCAAAACGCAGATGCACTTTCTCGACTAGACTCAGACGAACTCTGCATTCATCAAAAAGAGAATAGAGTAAATGAAGACTGTAGCATCTGTCAAAAGATAACAAGAGATTGGATGAAATTTAAAATGGAGATAGACAATGTTGGAAATTTAGCTGTTTCAGATATGATTGAATCCAATTCAGCTATTACTGAAATCAGAGTTGTTACCAGAAGTAAAGTGAAACAAAAAGATGACAAAGAGTGTAATTGGTTAACTCCTTATACTACAGAGGAAATCGCCATGTTTCAGAGAGAAGATTCTGATATTTGTCTTCTATTTCAATGGATGAAAGACGGTGTTCTTCCCAAAAGAGATGAGATCGTAAGATATAACCCGGCAGTAAGGAAATTCTGGTTAAACTGGTCTAATATAGTATGTACAAATGGTGTTTTATTTCAAAAGTGGTTGTTTCCGGATGGATCGACAGAAAAGTTACAACTCTTAGTGCCGAAAATTTTGCGACAGGAGATATTAATAAATGGACATAATGCACTTTTTTCTGCACATGCTGGTGTTCGTAAAACAACAGAAAAAATAAAACAGCATTATTACTGGTATCGAATGAGTGAAGATATAAAATTACACATTAAGCAATGTCATAGTTGTAACCGGTGGAAGTCAACCGTTTTAAAACCTAGGTCTCATATGATTGATTATCATGTTGGTTATCCTATGGATAGAATTGGTATTGATGTTATTGGTCTGTTACCACGTACGCAAAAGAATAATAAATATATTCTAGTAATAGGTGATTATTTTACTAGATGGATGGAAGCGTACCCCATTCCCCATCAACAAGCAGAAAAAGTAGCAGAGAAACTTGTACATGAGTTTATATCAAGGTACGGTACTCCGTTAGAAATACATACCGATCAAGGTACAAATTTTGAAAGTGACCTTTTTAAAGAAACTTGTAGGCTTTTACAAATAACCAAGACACGTACAACCCCATATAGGCCATCCTCAAATGGTATGATAGAACGATTTAATAGGACTTTAGGGAAAATGATAAAAAGTTATATTGATAATAATACCAGAGAATGGGATTTGTATATTGAAATTTTGTTAGCTGCTTATAGAAGTACTGTGCATCCAGCTACTGGATTCACACCCAACATGATGATGTTAGGAAGGGAGGTTAATACTCCAATTAATATAATATACCCTTTTCCTGTAAAACATGATAATAAAGAATATATACAATATGTCGCGGAGTTGAAAAATAATATGGAAAAAATTTACGAGTTAGCAAGGAAAAAGTTTGGGACATATATAGAAAGACAGAAAAAAGACTATGACTCACGTATCATAGTAAATAGTTATAATATAGGTACTTTAGTTTATAAATTGAAGACAGGCTGTAAAAAATTAGAATCTCCATGGGCCGGACCGTATGTAGTTGTGGGAAAACCAAGTGCAGTGGTTTATAAAATACAACATAAAAATCCTACAGAAATAGTTCATCATGATAGGTTGAAGGCATGTTTTCTTAAGGACGTTCCAAATTGGGTAAAGAATATAAATAACTGTACAGGTAGTGAATAGAAAATCTATAATAAAACATATAGTTAGAACAGATGAATTGGATAATGAACTAATTTAGATGAATATTTATTTGTAGATGTATTTCCAATGCAGCAAATGCTCAGTTAACAATGTCAATAAGAAGAGGATGATTCTTCATTATCTAACTCAACATGTAAAGAAAGCAGAGATACCTTATTTTTGTCAATTGTGTGGGTATACGGCAGTTAAAAAAAATGACCTAGTACATCATGTGAAAGGATATAAAGAACACATAATTTTGAAAGCTGAATTTGGTGACATCGATGATGATGTGTTTTTGTCAATTTCTATGACTCCATACTTTGTAACATTTGGACAGAAAAATTCAGATATAATAACGATGTTTGATAAGAATGTGAAAGAGGAAACGCAATTGAGAAAGGAGATGAAAGATGATAGAAAAGAGTGTGTGTTAGAATGTAATTTGTCAGAAACTATTGTAGCATGTGAGATGAATGTAGTATGTGAGAAAAAAGAGGATGAATGGGTTGGAGTTGAATTGGAGAAAAAAGAGGGGTTAAGTACGAAAGATGGATTTGAAACAATGATTGTAGAGAGAGTAGGTGAAAAAGAGGAAATGAATAGAGTATTGAAATGTGAAAAGAAAGACAATAAAGAGTGTTGGTATGTAACAGATCGTGAGGAACATTTTGAGCCCGACTATTGTGATTATATAGATTTCTGGGAAGAAGAAAAAGTAATAAATTTTAAAAGAGTGATGGAAAATTCAAATGAAGAAATGGCTAAAAAAAAAGAGAATGAGAATGGCAGAGGTGTAAATGTTAAAGAGAAAGCATAATTGCACGTGAAAGGAATTTAAATGTGTTGGGGTTATTGAGTGTCATACTTGGAGTTGTTTGTTTGAGAGGAATGGGTAAATACTGTTAAATTTTATTAAGATATACTGTGTATTCATGAGATGAATAAGTAAATATTGTTGAATTTTAATAATAAAATTTTATTCTTATAAAGAATGAATTAAAATATTTAAATCTTATAGTTTGTAAATTGATTATTTTTCTTGAT
Source organism: Peltospira smaragdina (assembly GCA_032361425.1). Taxonomy (NCBI): domain Eukaryota; kingdom Metazoa; phylum Mollusca; class Gastropoda; order Neomphalida; family Peltospiridae; genus Peltospira; species Peltospira smaragdina. The sequence goes on along the minus strand of JAUTBW010121032.1, from coordinate 5,848 downwards.
AATTCAGTGATAACGATAATTTAATAACCTGATATAAGATATCTGTAAAGGGTATTTATATTTGTTAGTACGATATTGTTTGAATATGGTGTAATGATTCTGAATTGTGAAAATGTTAACAATTTTTAACTGAACATAATAATTAACATTTGAATTCTTACATTTCGGGGACGAAATGCTATCCAAGCGGGGGGTAGTGTTGTGAAATTAATATTTTACAATTAATATTTAATATGTATTACCATTTCACTAAAATAGTATGTTATTTTAATTATTTGACGTTTGTGTCATTAGTAGTAGGATAATTGCTTGTGCAAGTAATTATTTAGTAGTGTTGTGAAATTGATTATTAATAATAATATAGTAGGATATATTAAAACTATAACAGGGATATGTAATATTAAATATGAGCATCAGCATAATTAAGTTTGAATATTTTACGATTGTAAAATAGGTATGCAACTGATAACGTAAAATTATCATTAATTAGTTACCTTTACATAATGAATATATCATAGTAATAGTAAAGTTATAATCTTCTTCAATCACAAATTGATCAAACATGTGTTATAATTAGAAATAGTTGGAATGATCACATGTTAACTTTGCAATATGGGCGCCGCCATTTTACTGTGAGTGTAACAGTGATTATTCTCGAAACCCAAAGTGATATCGCAATTGTTATTAGTAATAATAATTGTTATTTCTATTCTTATTCAAAGACTATTATTAATTAGTTAATATTTATATGGTAGTATGTAATAAATAATGATTGGATTTAGAATTGTCTTACAGTATATACAAAAATGAGGTCAGTGTTCGTTATCGAACACTAGCACGAGGCAATAAGGTCAGCGTTAAGCGTTTGCTATAAATAGATCCGAATCAGATCAGTTTGAGGGCTGATCCAGGGAAATTTGAAGGTAACTGGGGGTCGTTAATTTTATTGGAAATAGGAATTTAGGGGAAGTGGTTAAGAAATATTGGGAGAAATTTTAGGTTAGTTAGTAGTAGTAATTCTAAGGATTTAAATATTTTGTTGATATAATTTGTTTTGGTTTATATGAAGATAATACTGGGACGTTGTAATTTTGAGTTGACGTTTATGTAATAAAAATGTAATGATTACTTGTTTTATGTTTTGGTTAAATAGTAATTAGTTGTTTGTTCGTATAGTTGGTTTGAATATGGAGGGTTAAAAATCGGTTTCGCAACAAGGCCTAATTGTCAGGGTGGGATTTTTTGTATTTTTCTAAATGTATTTTGCAACTTTAAAAAAAAGTTAGCTAGTTGTTTCACGGAGTAGAGGGTTTTAGAAGTTTTTTTTATATAATTGTATTATATTCTTGTTTTCATTTAAAACATTTTTGATCGTGTTGTCTTTAACTTGATATTTACTTGACAACTGCAAAATTGGACTGGATGGATATTTTTGGGGTTTTTTGTTGTTATTTCTTTCTTCAGTCAGTCTTGCTTTATAATCTATTACCATTATCTATACCAAATACTTCTTGGATCAGTTACCTAGATCAATCACCACTGTTTTGACTTCTCAACTGCTACTGATCGACAATGAGAGATTCAATCACTTCAAAGGAAGCCATTTTTATTTGCTGATATTTCTTGAGTGTCAATCAAATGAGACGTGATCTAATTTGCAAAGTTATATTTTCAAAGCATGTAATGCCAAATGTAATATTACTTAGTTTCTATTGGATCGCTTACTTATAAATATAGAGTGGTGTTAGTAGAAATATATATATAAAGTATTGTTACTGAAAATAGACACCAAGTGATGGCAGTCAAGTCAAATACATAAAGCAGTGTTGTTACAAATAAACTTACTGTACAGCATGTGTCAGAACATTTATGTCGACCACACAGTTTCTTCTTGTTACATCGCTTATTACATTTGAATGGCTTGTCATCTGCAAGGAGAAAAACAATGCATTTTACACAACTTTATTAATGGTTGTATCAGAATTGCCAATAATATTATGATCAGTGAGGTACTGATAAGAACACTGGGAGAAACTAATATTTTCAGGGAATAAAAATAGGCAATACCTTTCACATGGTACACAATACCCTTTCCTTCTATCATGTTGTCAGCTCTAATCTCTATTTCACTGGTATTGATATTAGAAATACGAAAATGTCATTGAAATTTAATTAATTTTATTGAAGGCGCAATATTGGCTTTTAAATCCCTTTACCATTTTGCAAAAAAAATAGTTTACATGTGACTATCGTGGCTCTTACTTTTCCCTCCCCGACTCAAATTTGTTATCAATCTGACAGTCATTTTTGCTTTTTATTACAGATATTAAAATTAAAATTTTCATTTCTATTTTTTACATTTAACATATTTGATGCTGTTTTGTAACATATATTCAATACGGTAATAGATTTGCGTACTTTGGCATCTATGGAATGTTTACTAAACAATACCAATTAAGAGGATTACATTTTTATATAATAAATTTGCATAAATAACAATGGCTTAATTTACAGAATTATAAATAAAAACGCATCGATTTTATATGCTTTTTTTTTTTTTTTTTCCCCATGTTTTAATCTGTTATAAAACAAATTATGTAATCACTGCAGCTAGTATGTGTATATCGAATCATAAGTACCAGTGCATAAAGTAAAATAAATTAGTATCGTATATCACTGTGTATTAGTTGACTTTGTGTATAAGCCGACTCCTTAGTTTGCTTCTTTAAATCTAGTACAAAAAAAGACTGGTACCACGCATAAGTCGACCCAAATTTAGTCATTGCTAGCGATAGAAAGTAGATTTTTTACTCGACTATATTTGTGTTTCATGGATATTTAAACCATTCAAATTACAAATAAAGATTTAAATAAACATCCTTCAAAATGTACCTAATAGAGAATATTATTTTAATAAAAAGAACCGATCACACACAGTGCTACTTTTGTATCTTGTAGAAGTCGGTGCTTTTGCACATTTGACATTAACAAACTGCAGGGATAAAACTTCTATGTAATTATTATTATTTATTTTTACAAAAAGAACTCAAAGATAAACAAAGTAATATTACCAGTTAAAATTTCAGCTGAGAATTTTTTTAATAAATCAATAAGTCAAGGCTACGTGACCCACTTCCTGTGTGTGAAAACTTTGGCCAAAGTTTATACACATGTTAAAATAAAGAAATGTGTTTGCAACTTATATACATTATACATGCTAAATAAACAAATATACACTGATAATGGACCATGGATGCTACAGCAATTGCTTGGGAAATAGGAAAAAACAACAACAAAAAACACCTAAATTTGTATGCTAGAATTACCTATTTCTGATAGTGTCATATTTTCGTTACCGACGTATTTTATCAACTCTGTGCATAGGCTGACCCCCTGCCTCAGGGAGACATTTGTAGAGCTGAAAAGTCGGCTAATACACAGCGATATACAGTAGTAGTAGTAGTAGTAGTAGTAGTCATATTAGTAGTAGTAGTAGTAGTAGTAGTAGTAGTAGTAGTAGTATGGATTTTTATTTTTATTTATTTCTTATTTTATTATTATTGTTTTTTAAAAATTATTATCATCATCATCATCATCATCAGTATCATTATTATTATTATTAGCAGCAGCAGCTGCTGAAAAAAAATGTAAAGCAAAAAGAGTTAATATAATTTTGACTATTTGAAGAAATACATGCAGCATAGAGAACCTTTAAACACAGAATGCCACACCATGTTGACCTACTTAATGGTCAAACAAAGTATTAATTGAAAATATATACATTTGATTTGTTACCTTTTGTAACTATTTACATAATCGTCAAATGTGGCATATTAACAATATATTAGGAAACATTCTGAATTATTTTGACACGAAACAAATCAGTGAAAAAACAAAGGCAGTTTGGATTCCTGAGGTTTGACGTATTATTTTCGAGTCATGACAGGCATCCCCATCACCATTTATGTCCATCAATTCCAAATAAATATGAATGGTTCTGATGTAATATTTTCTCATTTTACTTGGAAAGAGTACCAACATTCAAAAATGAAAACAACCCTGAGGGTTGGTAGGAAATTCCCTTTACTGCTGCTTTATTCAAACGTTTTCAGAGATTAAAATAAATGAGGTTTGTAATCTAAAATAATTATAATTTTCATTCATAATAAGTATTTAGTGAAATAAAGACTTCTAATTCCGTGGCATTGTGCATTTAATAAGTTACCAATTGTGTTAAGCTTTCTTTGATTACTCAACCAAAAGCCTACAGCAGAAAATTTTTCTTTAGTGGGAATTGGACTTTAATAAAAGATACGCTGGTAGGTAATTTACATTTTAGAAATAGAACCAATGTTTCTGGTGTCCCTTTAAGCTTATAAAAACCTTTGAAATGTTGAGCATTAGCACATGGCTGCAAAGCCTGCATGGCGTACACAGCATAGAATGATGGGTTGATAATGTGATAGGACAAAAGCTAGGGAAATGCCCTATGGCTATGCTAAATAGGCATAGGTATCAGTATAGTGGCATTGTTGCACATTATGTGTATACTTTTGACAACATATAAAATGATTTACATGCAATTTTAGAACCAACTGAATTTTGAAAAAACTGGCAAACGTAGATTACATTTTTTTTTAATGGTTACAAATTGGGATTTCGCAGGAGAAAATTTCTCCCAGACAAGAGAACAGGAGACTTGGTTAAAAAGTGGGAGTCTTCTGAATCCAGGAGGGCTGACAGGTCTGTACTACATTTATGTTTTAAATCTATCTTTTTTGTGTTGTATTGAAATTTTATCCAAAGAAGGAAGGAAGGAAATGTTTTATTTAATGACGCACTCAACACATTGGTGTACAGTTATATGGCGTCAGACATATGGTTAAGGACCATGTAGATAAAGAAACCCACTGCTGCCACTCCATGGGCTACTCTTTCCGATTAGCAGCAACGGATATTTTATATGCACTATCCCATAGACAGGATAGCACATACCACAGCCTTTGATATACCAGTTGTGGGGTACTGGCTGGAACGAGACATAACCCAACAGTTTATCCAAAGAAGACTGGACATAGGACCATGTATGTCATTTTGTCTTTTTTTTTTTTTTTTTTTATTAATCTTTTTGCTATTCTTCCAATTACATGTATTATTATTAGTGTTGTTGTTGTTCTTGTTTTTGTTGTTGTTGTTGTAAACAAGTATTTACTACCAAACTTAAAAGAAGCAAATGTAACAGCAGCAGTATCAGCAGCAGCAACAGTATTGATTATAGTGTGCAATAATGTATTCATAATACACAAAGCTGTACTGTATATGGCCATTAAAAAGAAACAGCATGTAGTTCAGGGGTAGACTGCTCATGCTATGGTGCATCACGTAGTGGACCATTTGAGCTATTTCTCCTTCAAGCTGGTATAACAAAGGCAATGTTTTATACCAATACATATCTGGGCTTCCACTAAAATATTTTTAGGGGAGACTTTACGCCTTTACACTATTTTAAGGATTTTCATGAAATTGGGGAAGGGGTGTACGTGAAATGTATGAGAAAATTAGCACGTCAGTGTTCGGGTTTACTAGTTCATAAAATTGGCCAAATATGATACTTAAAACAGCTGCTTGTGATTTGGTGTTATATTTTTGTTTTAGGTTTTAATAAAATGTCTGTGGGAATTACCCGTTTTGATACTGATTTTATGCAGTGGGTCGTCAAGAATATGCGGGATTCCTGCTATCATGCAGTGTAGTAGTAGCCGTGCGAATGATAAAAAACCCTCTCTCTCTCTCTCTCTCTCTCTCTCTCTCTCTCTCTCTCTCTCTCTCTCTCTCTATCTCTCTCGAG
>JAUTBW010120921.1:0-14679 GCA_032361425.1 Peltospira smaragdina | reverse complement strand
ACCAGGCAAGCCCATCTCAATATCTTCAATATCCAAACGCATGGGGCCAATTGCGGCCCCACTTTCTGTGACGAGGTAACACAGGTAAATATCCCCCCCTGGGTACTCCTCCTCAATGTTGAACTCATCCAGATGATCGAGCACCTCATCAGTCTCTTTCTTTCGACGCTCGCTCTCACTGGATGTGTTACGAGACGTTTCTGACGTCGACGAAGGGTGTCGGGAATCGGACCGAGTCCTGATAACGTATTCCGTCTTTCCGTCAGCCATGACTTTCCGCGGGTCCCACTTGTGCCCGGTTTTCAGGATCTGAGACCCTTCTTCCTGCTCCTCTACCCTACGTAAACGTTTTTTCTTCTCCAGGTAATGTTTAGCACTGAGTTGTTTGAGATCGTCTGTACTAAAGTGTTCTCTTTTATTCTCATTATTGCCTTTCCCCTTTGAGTGTTCGGGTGACTGGTCTGAGCTGCCGGTTTGTGGCTTGTCTTGCCCTGTCTGTTTTCTTTCTTGGGCTGGGTAATCGTAATCACCTGTGTGTGTTTGCTGGTCGGTGGCAGTCTTTTTGTTGAGAGCTTCACCCCGATCCACAATCAGAACTGAAGTGCGTCGGGTCTGCACTAAGTTTGGGTTGTACAGCTTACTGCTGGTCTTTTTATCACTGTCACTGTCAACACCATGTAGGCCTCTTTTCCTTTCCTCATTGTACCTCTCTAATGCAGTTAATGGATCATTTGAATTGGGTGGTTCATCTGATAGATTACCATCAGTAGTTAAAGGACTTGTTACTTGAATTCCCCTCTCACAGATAGGCTTAAATTTATCAGCTTCCTCAGTCTCTCCATAACTTCTGCTGTTTTTCATGTGATCAGGAGGGGCTGGGGGTTCAGTTTTCACAAAATGGGGCTCAGTGTAAGTATTTGTAGAAGCATTAGCTGTCTTGGGATCGACTTCTTTCTCAGAAAAACGAGGATCTGTCCCAACACTTACAGTTTTAGCTTCACCAGCATCCGATTTTTCTCTCGGCTCTTTATAATTGTCTAACTTCCATTCTAAATCACCAAACACAACTCTGTCACTGTGGGCATAGTTAGTCAACGGCCGTGGCTTTCGTTGTCTCCTCTTCACATCCGAAGCCCGTATCAACGACTTCGACCTGCTCAGTCGCCCAGAATCGGGACCATCATCAGGTTCGGGCGAAAACAAAAATCCATCAGGACCGAAAATCAGTCCAGTGGGAGGAGCATAATCATTCTTGCCTCCAGGTGGGACTCTTCTCGGATACAAAACTTTAGCTTGGCCATAATTGGGTTCTACAATGTCGTACTGTCCCGGGTAAACAAATTCCGGATACACCGAGTGTCCAGTATTGCCTCGTTTCTTCGGCCCGAGGTCCCAGTGTACAGTTTGTGAGTGAGTGTGTGTGAAGAATGACATGACGGTTGGATGCTTGTCAAATGAGGCTTGAAAATCAGGGAGAAAAAAATCAATGGATATCACAAACCACTGTTAACCTTTCCACCTGTCAAGCAAAGTTTCATTCAGCAAGGAAAACATATACTGTGTGTTTAGATGTTGCAAAACAGTTATATTTATTGATGAAAGCAGGCAGTGGAATAAACAGTCCCGTGAAATGTTTAATAAATGTGGTTATTCAACCAGTCGAGTTGTGTTTTTCAGTTTGGTTTTATCCTGGGTGATGAAGGCATTGATTATGCATAAAAATCAATCATAATATCTCCATCCATCATGACCTTTTCTATTACTGTATACGAAATCAGAGAATATTGATATGCTATTATAATTAAATTATTAAAAGTGATAATTGATTTTTTTAAATGATTTATTGATTGATTGATTGATTGATTGATTTATTGATTTATTTGTATATTTATTTGTTCATTTATTTATTTATTTATTTATTTATTTATTTATTTATTTATTTTATTTTATTATTTATTTATTTGCTTATTTGTTTATTTAAAATGTAAATATTATTGAAATAAAATCATAATATATGAGAGCACTGCTATCTTAATCACAACCTGACAAAATATTTATTTTAATATATTAATTACAATAAAAAGTCAAAGCGTCTACTATTTTAATCAAATTAATAAATTTTTATTTTTAATATGAAATAAAATTATTCTAATAATAATAAAACATCAAAGAACATGTTCTTTAATGACAGTTGATTCTTCTTTCTTATTAATATGACAAAATAATATTATTTTAATATGGTATATTAATAATGATAAAAAAAGAGTTAAAATACCTGCTGCTTTATTCACAGTTAAATCTGTTTTAACCTGGAAAAATTATTATTGTGTTTTAATGCATTAATTACAGATAAAAATATTTTTCATTTACAATCTTATTTTTTAACCTGGCAAAATCATTATTTTATTTTAATACATTATTTACTATACAAAATCAAAGCACCTGACATTTTCTCTATTAATTGCCGTAACTCTGAAACATCATACTTATCACACACCAATCTATAACCTTACAATGTATATATTGATTTGTAATCATATGGTAAACACCGGCTGAGAAATATTACAATCCAATAATAACCAGCATTTCTTTACTTAGATTTGATTTGGAAACTCAAATTTAATGCCACTTGAAAAGGTCAGCAAATACTGTTAAGAGATAAACACAGAAAATGCACATGCAAAACCTTTGTTAAATTATTCCTTCAGCCAAATTATATGTAAGTGAATACTTGCATTAGTGCCAACTCTGGGTAGGTTATTTATGCAGCCTTTTCTTCATCTTCTTAAAAATACAACTTAGGCATCAGTCAATTTATGTCTCTTAAAATGACTTAATGGAAAATGGGTATTTGTGAGTGATGATGATCACAATCATGTTTGCTGTCATGTTTTTCTGCTTGGCAAATGAATCTTGTATGATTTCCTGGTATTGGAATATAAACTTCTTGTATAACTTACTCACATTGGACTATAAACTTCTTGTATAATTTCCTGGCATTGGCCTATAAATGTATTGTATATCTCCTGGTACTGGCCTATAAACTTCTTGTATAATTTCCTGGCATTGGCCTATAAACTTCTTGTATATTTCCTGGTACTTGTCAACTAACTGGTTTTGTATGATTTCAAAATGCTTCCAAAGAATTTGTCCAGATTTTATTCCTCAAGTAAACTCCACAGAATCTTGAAATATTTTATCCGTGAATCAAAAACACAGAATGTTTAAATTATTTCCCTATTCATCTGATATGTAGAATACTTGCAGAGTTTCAATATTCCACCATTTCTGAATATTTAGGTTTTGTAAATAACCAGTATATTAATACTTCAACACAAATATTATTTAAAAATCCCAATAGAATTAAAATGTATAAAAATTACACTCTAATACAACTGATCAAAATATCATGGTTTAAATTTAATAAACATTTTACTCCCACACCTATAACACATACACATACAAAATGGCAACTGAAGATACAAATATGGTCTGAATAAAATGTTTTATTACTACTAACGTCTTAACTCATAACATAAAGGGATTTAGTCTGGATACAGAAAGGTCTGTCTTTCGCTATACACAAAACACAATAGGATCACCCTGGATGTGACAGAGTAAATGGAAGGAATGCATTTGCCTGAAAAACCTAAGTGTTCGCATTTTGTATGGAAGTCCCCATAACAGTTGTCACTATGGTACAATGTTGTATACAAACATGTATTTGTAGCACCGTGACATTTACTTGCTTAAATGTGGAATATACTTGAAGTCGTGTGCATAAAGAGCTGGGTGTCTCGATAAACTGGTAGTGAAAACATCTGCCTGACATGTGGTTGATCTGAGATTGATCACGGCCATACCCTGATGGAAATTCTAGAGGGGGTGTGTGTGGGGAAGGGGGAAGGGGTAGGGGCAGTACCTTTTTAATAAACATTTTGGCACTAGTTTGAGGATGCGAAGCATTCTAGAAGTTTAGGTGTCATATAAAATACATGGAATGAAACACTATATGAATGAAACCCCAAGATGTGTATGCTATTTTCTGCAGTAAATTTAAAAAAAAAAAAAAAAAAAAAATTTAATCCCTGAAAATCAAATTTTTGGCAGTATTTTTTTTTTTTTTTTTTTTTTTTTTTTTAAATAAGTAAAAATTAAAAATCTCTGAAAATTTCCACCCTGGATTGATCCCTGTCAGTGAGCTGCTTGGGATTTTTCTAATTTAAACATGTTTTTGATGTTGATATAAACATTAATAAAAATGTGTTGAGTATCATTATTATAGCAAAAAGAGTACGATACATGAGAAGTCTAGAATCTATCTTCATAACATACATAATGTAATCAAACTTTCATTTTTAAAAAACATGGGGAAATACAAATTTGAGGGTGTTGGCAACTTAACACATTTTAAATTGCCTATCATTATACCATTGGTTTTGGTTTCAGTTTTATTTAGATTTTTTAATCCATTTGATTCTGTTAAAATATGTGTTATTTCATGCCCCACAAAATTACTTGATGAAGTCTATGTATTTGTAGGTAGTGACAGTGTCACAATAATATTTGTTGCCATATCATTCCAGCCAGTGCCCCATGACTTGTATGTCAAAGGATGTGGTATGTGCTATCCTGTCTATAGGATAGTGCATATAAAAGATCCCTTGCTGTTAACTGGTAAGAGTAGCACATGAAATGGCGGCAGTGGATTTTCACTGTATCTACATATTCCTTAGCCATATGTCTGATGCCATATAACCATAAACCAATGTGTTAAGTGCGTCGCTAAATAACATTTCCTTCCTTCCTTGTTGCTATGTGTCTGAAAAATACTGACATGATGTATATTTGAGTACCGATTAAAAGAAATGCTTGCTATTAAATGGTCTTTATAAAAGAATAATTATTTTCTCATTTTCTGTGTGGTCCTTAACCACACATTTCACACAATATACCTATAAATAAAAATTCATATTAATATATGACATATTTCTTTCTACTACTTATTTTATTTATTAACCAGACATACCCTTATATGAAGGAATAAATTTCATATAACAACTTTATTAAAAACACAAAATTTTAAAGTTTTTGTACTTAAATTTAACATGTTTTATGAGCTAATTCATAAGATATGACATACTGTAGATCACTAAGGTTTTGCAAGAAACAAAGTACTGTGGAAACTGCGATGAACTAACTATCGCAATACTTTATTTTCGTAGTAGTGTAATTACTAAAAAAAATTAAAGTTGAAAAATATGAAGAAAACAACTAAAGGTAGATAGGCTATATAGTAAATGGTGTGTCTTATGTGTGCACTGAACGTTAGCTTTCTATTAAGCTAAAACAACACGTGGCCTGAGCTCTCTTTACTCTGCAGATACCATTGTGGCTTAAAACAACAAAGATACAGTTCTGGAAGCTGACATCACAATACTTTGTATACACAGTTTTGGGTACGGTTGACCGCTCGCAATACTTTCATATCACAAATCTTAGTTGATTTAAAGTATTAATTGTTCATAATATATGATGTATGCACTTTACACAGTCATATACTGGTAATATTTTCCAATACTAACAAAGCAAATTAATTTAAAAGACTGAGTAGTGATATTTTTCATTTATTCTATACATTGCTGGTGATGTTTTACATGTCTCGAGTATTATTAAGAAAAACTAAGTGATGTTTACTTTGATTTTCATATATTTATGTGGCACCCTAATACAGACTGATTATACATATCCCATAGTACTTTGTTATATGGGTCATATAGAAATGACCCATATTTGATTTGTGGGATCAAATGAATAGGAATGCCTGCAAATTGAAAAACTCCCTATGGTTGTTTGCTAAATATTGTCCAACAATGACATTTGTGGTATCAAATGGATAGTAGGGCCTAATACCTGTACATTTTGAAACTGTATAAAGTTATTTGCTAAATATCACCCATATATGCAATATAAGTGATCATAATTATGAGCAGTAACACATGTAAATCTGAAAACACCATAAGGTTATGTTTAATATCACTCAAAAATGTCATTTGTGACATAAAATGAACAGTAATTCCTACAAATTGAAAAGGTCCATATTGTTATCTGCTAAAAAACATTTCTGATATCAAATGGTAAGAATACTGTTTGTAGAACCAAATGGAACTGGTTATCTACTAATTATCACCGAAAAATGACATTTGCAGGATGAAATGGACATACCTGCTAAACTTCACTCAAAATTATATTTGCATTATCAAATGGTAAAAACAAAACATATGAAGACATTTGTACTAAATATGACATGTAGAGAGTATCAGATGGCAAAAATATGTATTTGCAGGGTAAAATGGACAGCTTGCAGGATCAGATGGACAATAATTCCTACAAACCAAAAAACTCCGAATCACAAAAAATTACATTTGCAGTATAAAATAGTGAAAATTGTATTTGTAGGATCAGTATACAATTATGCCTGCAAATGAAAAAGGTCAATATAATTATCTGTTAAATATCATCCAAATATGCCCTTTATAGGATTAAATAAACAGTACTGCTACATATTGCCTAAAATTACATTTACGACATCAGTTGGACTTTAACGCCTGTAAATATAAAAACTCCATAAGGATATCTGTGAAATATTGCCTGAAAATGACATTTATAAGATTATATGAGCAATAGCACCTTGTTATTTGCTAAATATCATCCAAACATGACATTTGTAGAATGATATGGACATCAATTCATGCAAATCTTAGTATGTCATATATTCATCTGCTAATTATTGCCCAAAAATGACATCAAATTGCTAAAATGACATTTGCAGGATGTTATGGACAGCAATTCCTGTAAATCTCAGTATGTAATATATTTATTCATCTACTAAATATTGCCCTAAAATGACATCAAATTGCAAAAATGACATTTGCAGGATTATACAAACACCAATTCATGCAAATCTCAGTATGTCATATATTCATCTGCTAAATATTGCCCTAAAATGACCTCAAATTACAAAAATGGCATTTGCAGGATGATATGAACAGCAATTCCTGCAAATCTCAGTATGTCATATACTGTAAATCAACTAAGTTTTGCGTTATGAAAGTACTGTGAGGTGTCAACCATAGCCAAAATTGTGTATACAAAGTATTGCAATGTCAGCTTCCAGAACTGTTGTTTTAAGCAACAATGGTATCTGCAAAGCAAAATGAGAGCTCAGACCATGTGATGTTTTAGCTTAATACTAGAAAGCCAACTTTCAGTGTAGACAAAAGACACACCATTTACTCTATAGCCTATGTAGTTTTTATCGTTTTCTTCATGTATGTGTGTGCTTTATTTATTTTAATTTTTTGTAATCATACTATAGCAAAAATAAAGTATTGCAATGGTTAGTTCATCACAATTTTCGCAGTACTTTGTTTCTTGCAAAACTTTAGTGATCTACAGTATTCATCTGCTAAATATTGCCAGAAAATGATGATCACAATCACAATTGCAAAAATGACATTTGACGGATCAAATGAACAGTAAGGCCTAATGCTGTTGTTGGTACTGACCTTCCTCAAGAACGGCCATGAGATCGTCGAGGGTCTAACACTGCACCTGGAACAGGTTCTCCACGTAGAAGCCCTTGTTCTTGGACCAGCGCACCGCCAGGTAGCGCCGGTGAGACGGGTTCAGCAGGTCAATCACCTGGCAACCAGAGAAATGTACGTTAGATATGAACTGTCACCTGGCAACCAGAGAAATGTACGTTAGATATGAACTGTCACCTAGCAACCAGAGAAATGTACATTACATACAGAACCATTACCTAGCAACCAGAGAAATGTACGTTACATATGAAACCATCACTGATCACATACAAAACACTAGGCTGATGAGGCACCCACTGTTAGTAGCAAATCATCACTAGTCGTCTCATTCTAGACAGTGCCCCACAACTGGTATATCAAAGGCCATGGTTTGTGCTATCCTGTCTATGGGATGGTTCATATAATAGATCCCTTGCTGCTAATTGGAAAGAGTAGCCCATGAAGTGATGGCAGCAGATTTCCTCTCTGTCTACATGGTCCTTAACCATAATATTTATGTCTGATGCCATATAACTGTACACCAATGTGTTGAGTGCATCATTAAATAAACATTTCCTCCTTCAGTCCGTAGTCACATATAAACACCTGTAGTTGTATCTAAAGAGTTACCTCCCATGTTTTGGTCAAGGAATATAGTTCATCAAATAGATACAAAATTAATATGAGAAAAAGAGAGAAAGAAAAAGATGATAGAAAGAAAGATGAAGAGGGAGAGAAAGAAAGAGAAGGGAGATACAGAGGGAGGAAGAGAAAACTTTTATTTAACATTGTACTCAAAACATTTTATTAAACATCAAAAAAAAAAAAAAAAAAAAAAAAAAAAAAAAAAAAAAAAAAAAAAAAAAAATAATTCTTATATGTACAGACCTGGGGCCATATTCACAAATAAGTGTAAAGTTATGCTTGACAAGTAATGTAAAGTTATGTCTGATCATTGGCTGAAAGTAGCGTCTTTGATGTCATGGACCAATGGTTAGACACAGACTTAGTACTACATTTCGAACATAAATTTACACCCTTTTGAAACAATTTTAGCACTATGATTATGCAAATTTCTCTAAAGTAATGACATTACAACATAAGTTGTTATATAAAGTGACTTAATCGTAGCGCTAAAAGAGCTTTGAAAATAAATCCTCTGTAAACTGTTTATGTATTAGAGTTAAAACTTAAAGCTGCATTCCTTGAAATATTTTTATTATTTAATAATCCAATTACCAAGCGTGTACAAATCACACTGTATAGTGCACTGCATTCTTGGTCACATTGACCACTTGGTCAAATTTACAAAAAAATATAGCACCTTGAAACTGTGTCGATAGTAAGTACCTGCTATGAAATATGTGCGAGCCACTTCTATGCAAATAAACAAGCGATCACCTAATCTCTATTTTTTTTTTACATTGGCTTCCACTAAACATAAGCGTCTGCTTTGTTAGGGAATGGTGGATGTCGGTAATGGTGGATGTCGTTTACACTGTTTAAGTAAGCATTTGACAATAAATGTTAAATGCGACAGTTCGCAAGTAAAAATGCAGTTTTGTTTGTATTTGAACTTAAAATTAGATTTTGTAAGAACACATAATCCGACATAGTACTTTTAAAAACACTGTAACACACACCTGTTCATTGTAGATCTCGAGATACGAAGCCCTGAGCACTTTGTTTGTGCCGATTGCCTTCAGCTGCCTGTACATGTAGCGGAACGATCTCTGAATCAGTCCAAACATCTTTGGGTTTGGCTCCAGCCCATCTAAAAACTAAAAGTCAATACAATGGTCTAAATAACAAAAACAAAAAAGGACAAAAAATAAATACAATAAGAAAAAAATATGTCACACTTTACTATTGAAATACTAATTATTATTATGTTGGCATCTCATACAATTGGCTTATTCTGTGTTGGTTTTCACATTATTTTATACTGTGTTCTTATTATTTAAAATAATACTCGAATATAATTTATAGCACAGCTGAAATTTCTAGTCCAATGGGACTGACCTTCATATTTGGTCACATGAAGTACATATCGTCGTGTGAGAGCCAGAAGGTCGTAACTAGACGTCAAGTACTTTTAAGAAACGAAAATAATGAAGGAAAACTGATTTCTAAATACATGTCAGTAATACATGTACGACAATATATTTCCTTCTATATTTTCACTGTTATCAGAGCTACAATTACAATTTTTTATAGTGTAATGTAATCAAAGGTGGAGATCATGAATATGCACAAAATAGTTTTTCATCGTATCTGCCACTTACGACCTTCTGGCTTTCATGCGACGATTTATATCCTGATAAAATACAGCTTGATTTTGACTGTACTCTAAGACAGTTAGAGGATGAGTCAAAATACTTTATCAGTGTATAAATGTACTGTCACATGAGAAAACACTCGGCTAATACCTCATGACCTATGTAGTTCTAAGACAGGTTTTTATCATTAATGTGAAATAGGAAAAATTAATTCCTGTTTTATATCAGTTTGTTATCAATAAGTTCATTATACTTTTCATTAATTAAAGTGATTCTGATAGTTAAGTTCAACATGTGACTTTTTTCTATTTGGAATTTCCCAACTTAATCACATGGAGTACATTTAACCTGTTATGTTGTAATTTCCAAATATGAGCTACTTCTAACAAACATACAGAGTAAACAGTAATCTTTTTTTATGCTTTTTTAATTTCCAGGTATGAGCTACTTATTACAGACCTACAGTAGACCCTACTCTTTTATGCTTTTTTAATTTCCAGGTATGAGCTACTCATTACAGACCTACAGTAAACCCTACTCTTTTATGTTTTTAACTGCCAGGTATGAGCTACTTATTATTTCCAGGTAAGACCGGCCTTCTAGAATTCAGAAATATTGCCTTAAAATGAGATTGCCAAGAGACAGGTTAATAAAGATTCATGAAAACATTCCAAGAGTCGAGCAGATGCCATCTAGATTTTATCAGGTAGAAGATTACACAATTCAAAGTGTTTTAAATGAAAATGAGAATGGTGGTAGAACCAAGAAAAAAACTCTATACCATTAAGCTGTGAGCAAACCTATTAGAATAGCGAGATAAAACTAGAAAAGTAACGGAATCCCATCTCAAGAACTGTTACCAATAAAAACCAATTTAAACAGTGAAAATAATTTTAAATATAAATGAACCATGTTTTGTATCTTTTTTTGTGTGTCTGTTTTTGTTTTCGTATTTTTTTCTTTCGTTTTGCAGATATACAATTATCACAATAATGGTCATCACAATGTAAAATGGATGTTTGTTTATTATTTGTTGTGTTTTGTTTTGTTTTGTTTTTATTTTGTGTGGGTATGTGTCTGTGTGTGTGTATCTCTCTCTCTCTCTCTCTCTCTCTCTGCATGTGTATCTGTGTGTGTGTGTGTGTGTGTGTGTGTGTGTGTGTGTGTGTATGCATGTGAATAATTCTTGGATAACATTTTTATTTGTTGTTTGAAAGTTTTAGAACATGAAAATATACATTGCTGCTAATAATTATGTGTAATGTGGTGCTTTGCTCATATATCAAAAAAATCAAGAATTAAAAAAATAAATAAATCTAAGAACGTACTTCTACATATTCTATACATGCATGCAAAAACATTCAAAAATAAACAACAAACATGCAGTGTGGACACCAATGAAGTTTTGTGATGACAAATTTATGTTATTACATCTAAAACAATCAACCACATTAAAGAGATATAACAATGAAATATAACAAAACACTCTACTGCAATAATAATATATACACATTCCCAGTAAATAACAGAAATACTATATTGCAATAATAATACATACATATCCCCAATAAATAAACTATTAGAAAGATAGCTGTAATACTATAAAAAGTATACTGCATACACATAATTCGAAATCGTATCACAGTTTAAAATGTATAATTATTTCATTACAGTAAGTTGAAAAAGTCCAAACAGACTGGGTATCTATATACTTAATCTATATTACAACATGAGCATTAAGCACTGATACCATTGAACTCTCAATAATAATAATAATAATAATAATAATAATAATAATAATAATAATAATAATAATAATAATAATAATAATAATAATAAACCCCAGTTGAATTCATCATTATGTAAAATATTTCTTTCCTTCTTCATTCCAAACATTAAGTACAAAATGCAGTACTTATAATTTTATTATAATTTAATTATTATTTGAGTATAACTCAGTCATGAACAATTTAGAAAATAACACATTCATAAAACTCAACTAATCAATTCAAGTAAAGGGAAAACCGCCACATTCAAAATAATAAAAAACAAAAATATCCATGTCAAAAGGTCATGCAAGGAAAGAACAGGATCAATAATAACAAGATATTCAAAATCATCCACAAGAAACAGGAGTGAAAAAAAGTCTCAAAAACTCAGTTACCTCCCCCTTTTCTGAAGGTACTACCTTGAATGAAAGTAAAATGAATCAATGAAGTCAAAAACATTTGTAATCAATGGTATACATTTGCACATCATGGCTAGATATGTGTTTTTTTTTTTTACTGAATGCAAACTTACCTGTCCAAACATATTTTTTCATTAAAAATATTATTACAAATCAATACAAAATGCTTAAAACATTTTGACTGCATACCAGCTTTGGTGATCTAGTAGCTAATTCATCAAACATTAGGCTGGTAGGTGCTGGGTTCATATCCTGGTACCTGCTGCCACCCAGATGGATGGTTTTTAGATTCAATGGGCAAGTGTTATGCCACTAAACCACCTTCTTCTCTCTCACTAACCTCTAACATGGTGATTAATAACTACTAATCACCTGTCCTGCACAGACAACTCATACAATTATTTAAAAAAAAATTCTGCAACAGTTACACCTTTTAATATATAAATCCCTAGCTGATTATCATTTGTCCCTCGTTATACTATACCTTGTAGGTAATAAAGATTGTAAATTTACATTTAGAACATAATACCAAAAATCTACTTACCATTGGTCCATGACTGAGACGCTACTCCCAGTCATTGATCAAACATTAATTTACAATTATGTTGTCAATATAAACCTACACTCTTTTGTTAACAAGACCATTCAACCGCAAATGCTACTAATAAAAACTTTGAAATAAAACGATTAATTCATACATAATTCTGTTTGATCCTTTGGCTTTGTTAGGTCTTGTCTTCCAGAACAAGGACATCCAGGTATATGAGTACTTGAGAACAGCATTACTGAACATTTATTTACATACAGATGGACTGATTACACTGTGCTATTCTTAGTTCACTTAAAGCTACTATGTCAAGAATATATTTATTATTTAAACATTTAGAAAAGACGATCCAGTTATGTTATGTCTGACCAGACTCATTACACTACTATCACTATCTAGGACACATACAAACGCTCTATGTTAGTACATGTTCTTTCACAGGGAGACCCACCTCACTTAAACCAAATGTCGAAATTTAAACTTAGCATTTGTCGATATCCCTTGATAGCGAAGACTAACAAGTGTAATTCAGGTACTGTAGTGCTTGTATGTTGTATTAGTAAACAGTGTTAAAATATGGTAAAATCGACAATGTAATTTTAAGTAATGTCTCTATGATTCTGGTACCATTTCGGTTGTTAATGAATTTATGATGAGTTGTCAAAAACAATGTGAGCATGATACTGAACAGAAAATTGACTGTAGACATTAGTTTATGGAATCTATGTGTCTAAAACAATTATTGGAAACAGGCACGTTAATACAGTTAGATAGATATGGAATCTATTTGTCTATGCTACATAAACAATGACAAAATTACATTCATATAAAAATTCAGTACATGTTTTTATTGCAATGTTATATGCATATGATGAATCTATTATTTTATGCTCTATAAACAAAGAAAAAAATTACACTCATGTAAAAAATTCAGTTCATATGGTTTTATTGCAATGTTATATGCATATGAAGATTTGATGTCCCACCACCAACCCATCCACACACTATTTGCCTGAAAAGCGATTTTCATGAGAATCCAGTTGGATTTTCATGTAAGCTGTCTGAAAATCCACTGAATCCAAATTTATTTCAAAGGTGAACCTTCCTAATGGTTTAAAATTGATCCAAAATTATAATCTTGCTAACCAGTCGATCATAATTTATTTGATAATATTTTATGATGCACTTTTATGCTGAGTTAAAAAAAAAAAAATGTATACATTTTTGGAAACAACAATATGAATCTTGGATTTGAATGTTTAACTCACACTGCAAGAAATTCCAATACAAACTGGATTTGGAGATTCATGTAAATTGTTAACCTTGATGTAATTTTCTATCTAAAATTTTCATAAATTAGATACATATATCAATAACTTTACTGATCAACATCTAAAGTTCATACCCTATGTTCAGTATACATTTGCGCAAATATATCTTTTATTTACAAAATACAGTTATAACCATATCACAAATAAAATTTAAAAATAACAGGTCCTGCTTTATGATAACAAGTTCAGCTAAATAATGAACCAATTCTGCTCTTACAATAAACCCATTTATTTGTCTTTCTAGCTTAGACAATAAAACAACATATGTGAAAGCAGGTGATATATTTGATATGGAACAACATTTATATATATGAACTGTGATGCATAGCCCAGATATATATGTGTTGCCGACAACATACATGTGGACTTCTATTATGTACATAAATATTATATATTTAGTGAAATACTTTTCTAAACACATGGTGACACGATTTCTTTTCTTGTTTTTCCTTACCACATGTTGACGCAACTTACCACGTGATCAGTGTTATAAATTTTGATTCCATTTTTCTTCAAAACAAAAATGTTTATATTTTATCAGTGGACAAAAGTAAAGGTAAAACATGCAGAGTACTAATCTATTTATTATATTAAGATTATGCCTGTGATTTTGTTATATCAATATTATAATAATGTTATGAATTTAAAGAAGTTTTATCGCTATTTAAAAAAAAAAAAAAAAAAAAAAAAAAAAAAAATAAAATATATAATTTTTTATAAAAAACAAAAAATAAACATTTAAAATTAA